>JADDOH010011338.1:0-27314 GCA_016648135.1 Agrypnia vestita | reverse complement strand
GATTCTAGCTGTACACCATTTGGAGAAAATACACCGACATCCATGGCCAGGGGCTAGGCATATCCCTACTGTCCAGATCCACCTTTCCATCTACTAATACGAGGGGTCATGGCCTCGTGAAACCACATGGCAACCAACCATTACAAGTATTTATTTATGTATTGTATATGTAAGTATATGTATGTATATTATATTTTATTAGTATGTATCTATTCGCACGTAGTGTATGAGGGGGCTCTTCACGGGTGGCACAACACCCGTGCGGATGTCTTCCCTCGTCTGGAATGGATTGAACGTATTGATGCATACCAGATTATAATAAGTACTACCTGGGAGGGTGAATGCAGTCACTGTAGTGTCGCGAATGGCCAATGGGCTGTAGTTGCTCACAGGCGAGGGTTGGGGAGCCTAGGAAACTCCCCCTCCCCACTCGCATATTTTTGACTTGACAGGTGGCCCGGGACCATCTTTACAGTAGCTTCAGTATATATACCGTAGTTTAACTTAGTTTAACCTGGAGGAGTTGGAATTCGGGGGGCAAACTGGCTCTGAGCCCGGACGCCAGACACTGACGCGAGGGATGGTGCGGTACTTTGCACAGAAGAGGCCCAACATGAAAAGGCGCATCCAGGCTCAGGTCAACGTATCCAGAACTCGTGTCGGGAGAAGGAAGATGGGATCAGTCACCGATGAGCCTTTGGGTACGGAGGGGCCGAATTTAAAGCAAACACATCTTTCGCGTACACATACATTTATACATGCCTCCCACACCCCCTTTATCCATTAGAACCCACCGTACCACTAGAATGAGACATAGGGCCAGATACAGGTGACGGAACTTAGGCCGGCTAGTAAATAAACGTAACAATGTAATTGATATAAGGATAATGAAGAGTAAATATAAAGGATCGTAAGGAATAAGCACAGCGAGATAACGGCGGAAGATAAAAATATCAACCAGCAAGGGTGTCGAAGACGGAATCACCCATAGGAGCGGTTACGAAGGACTTGAGGGCTTTCAGGGGATCTATGTACTCTATATGTGCATGCGCATGTGATAATGGCACGTTACTAACCTTTCCAGTAGATGGCGGTCGATCCCATACAGGTAGGACAATGGGGGATCGAGCGGAGAGGGCTTGGGAGCAGAGGATCGCGCACTCTGGAAGCGCAGCCACACCAGATGCAGTGGTTTCAGTCCGTAGGAATGATAGGTAAATAATATAGGGCCACGGAACATAGTATGTTTAGCAATTGCACCATAGGGCTTAATTGACGTGCTAGGTAGTTTTGTTTGCGTTTTCCATGAACATTCACGAACTTCATACCCCAGTATTTAATTTAAGTAAAGCTTGCGTTAGGGTTACCACTAAACCAATTCATCCCCTATAGTTCGAAACAAAAAATTACACAACGTGAACTGGGGAGGTCTTGAATAAAGCGAGGATGTTCGGAAATACTACGTTAAAAACCGTAGAGCCTTCACCCGACGTAGATAGATAGCTTGTTTGCCTCTAACAAGGCGTAAACTCAGTTAGGAGTAGGATCGAGCTGAAAGGCGAAGAAGAGGAGCCATCACAGGTGTATAAAATAACATCATCTTTGTGATGTCTTGATGATGGTCTTGGTGAGGGTCATGGTCATGGTCTTGGTCGTTTTCTAGGTGAAGGTCTCGGTGATGGTCTCGGTGATGGTCTCGGTGATGGTCTCGGTGATGGTCTCGGTGATGGTCTCGGTGATGGTCTCGGTGATGGTCTCGGTGATGGTCTCGGTGATGGTCTCGGTGATGGCCTGGGTCGTGGTCGTGGTCGTGGTCGTGGTCGTGGTCGTGGTCGTGGTCGTGGTCGTGGTCGTGGTCGTGGTCGTGGTCGTGGTCGTGGTCGTGGTCGTGGTCGTGGTCGTGGTCGTGGTCGTGGTCGTGGTCGTGGTCGTGGTCGTGGTCGTGGTCGTGGTCGTGGTCGTGGTCGTGGTCGTGGTCGTGGTCGTGGTCGTGGTCGTGGTCGTGGTCGTGGTCGTGGTCGTGGTCGTGGTCGTGGTCGTGGTCGTGGTCGTGGTCGCGGTCGTGGTCGGACGTAATTGATAATACTTTGAAAAAGTGCATAGTATACACAAGTAACACACACACCGTAGACACAACCCAGTCTTTCACATTGATTTAACCTCATCCAACTATCGTTTTTCTGCTTATTATTAAGTTTATTTTTCTTTTGTTTAAATTTTTTGTTCTTTCTTATTATATAATTTTTAACATGCCTTAGTTTAATTCATAAATATTTATCATTACTATCATATTTCTAAATGTGGAGACCTGTAATTGGCCATCTATATTGTATCAATATTTTCTATGCTTCTTTGTTATGCTGTTGGTCTTCCATGATTATTAAATAAATAAACAAATAAATACCTATTTTGAAAGACTGAGATTCAAGAAGCTGTGTGCAGTTTTGTCTGTATGTATCGGTTTTCTAACATTCGATGTGCGGAGCCCGACATAGGTTTTCATCGATTGTCAGTCCAAGATATCTTGTCCATCTTTCTATCGATTGTGTCACGGTTGCATGTATGATTTGTGCTTGAAATACATGTTTGTGTTGTTGTCTGGATGGGGAGATTCTCTTTTTTTTTAATCGGGAAGGCCAAGTATTTTTTTTTATCAAGTTAAAATATCTAATTTTTATTCCTTATGTACCATGTTTAAAAGTAAATTTATAAATATATTTTAATATGTAGTCTTTCTTGAGTTTGTGTTTAATTTCTTATGTGCGATATTTAAAACTTTATTTGTAATATGTAGTCTTTTACAGGTACAGGTAGTTGCTTCAGAACAGACCTTGTATTGTGAAGCTACTACCTTAATTTATATGTATTAATTCAAACGAAATAAAAAAATATAAATATACTTATCAAATATGAGGCTGGTTTATGCGATATATTATTGATTCACATGCATTTTTAATGATACCTACCTATCATTTTGGTTCTAAACCACTTTTTGGGTTATTTCACATAATTTTAAGGTTTTCTCTGTGAGAATGAATAAATACATTTACGGACTCATCCAAACTGCTTGCTCGAGCCGCAGACTTTTTTACCGACTCGTCTAAACTGCTTTAAACAAGTTTAGTCGACTCGTTACCAAAAAACGAACAAAACGTTACTGAGAAAATATGTTACACATCATTTGCGACTACTGTAGGACATGCTCAACTTTTTTAAACTAGGTACCCTTTAGCTGTGATTCTCATTTATCACAGACTGCAATTAATTGAGGGGAAAAAAATACTTAATTAACATAAAAAGAAGTTTTCAACGCCAAATAGTCGTATTATTTTCCTCCGCGCTTAGGGAATCGTATTAAAACTTGCAACATTATAACCCAGGATCTGGCCATTTTCGTGAAATGCTTTATATTCCAAAGTTTAATATTAGTTTCGTCAGATAAATGACAAACTCCGCCATGGCCCGTGGCGGTTGTGGTCCTAATTAAATTACCATACTGTACGGTGTTGCGTTAAAAGTTTCCCCGAAACGATGCTGGAGTCGCCCTTGGGGGATGAAAGTTAAGAATGAAAAACGTTTTCATCAATTTGTTTGGCCTGCGGCGAGACCCACCCCTGCAACCTGGAGGTTTATTCCGTCTCCGTGCAGCCATCAATCAATGTTTTAATTACCGTCAGCCACACGCTTTGACAACCTTCGGGGAGTCATTAATAATACAATGTCCTTATTGCCTCTCCTAGCTTGTTAGGCTCATCTTTTGAGAAGCGGTGGCATCTTTTTTTATGTACAGAGCTTTCCGGGTGAAAAAGATAATTTTGTGACTTAGGTCGCTTTTAAACCGTCAAAAAATACTTTTTTTTTTTAAATAAAGATGCGAACACGGCGTACGTGTCACATCAATATTCTTACTATTTTCAAACTAAGCTAAACGCTTGTGCTATGAAAAAAGGACTCGGGAGTGAGGTTCGAACCCGCGACCTTTAGAGTCCTACCCACAAGACCAACAATTTTTATTATGTAAATTTCGGCGGCCAGTTAAGGATGTGAGAACAGCGCTGTCTAGAGTAGCACACTGTTAGTTATAAACATTATTCAATAGACATTTACGCTTTTTTCCTTTTTACTCCCTTTATATTAACTCGTGGCGTCTGTCTGATGGACGCAAAAACTTTGGATCGATTTTTAACTCTTTTCCCGTGATCCAATCGAGCTGAAACTTTGCACGGAGACTTGTGGTGACGATCAAAAAGATCAATTACATTTTCGTTAAAAAAAATAATAGTATTTTGAATTTTTCAAATTTTTACGCCTCATTATATTCGGTGACAGCCGATTGCTTGCTGCTAGGCCCTGCAGGCTGCTGGGCCACCGCACGGCTATTGACGGCCGCTACGCGGCCATTGCTATTTGTTTTCTACTTTACAGTATGGTTGGCTATTGTGGCTAATTCGCGACTGGTAGTGTCTACCACTTGACGCGAATCGCGCTAATAGTAGGCTACGCTACGCGGCCATTAGTGTCTACAATCGGCTGTCACCGATGGTAGATGCCAATAGCTGGCCCAAACGGTGGCTATAGTGGGCAATTCGCGGCCAATGGTGGCCAGTGCGCGGTGTGTACTTGCTGCAAGGCCGTGTTGTCGGGGCTATGCTAGCCGCTTCGCGGCCGGTGATAGCTCTTGCGCGGACATTGATGTCTGCCAGGTCTTGAGGACGGCCATCTAATCTAAATATAATAATTATGTTGTATCTCGGTCCGTAACTTGCTGAAATGATAACTTTATATAATCAAGTGTGACACGCGACCAGCGCGCGGGCCAGATTACACGCAAAGTTATTTATTAATTATTATGTTCCGTGATATTTCACGGGTGAGCGGCTAGGTAAAAATATATATAGTTATAATTAAGACATAAGTATTCGTCCAGAATATTTTTAGCATTTTCAAATTTTTCTAGAACATAATACTGGATTTAATCCGCAGGGGGACATTAATCAATATATGATTTCGATATCTCATAGAGACAAAGCTATATTTTTATACGGGAAAAGAAGGTATGGAATTTTTTTGTGTTCATAGCTTACGACCTATCGTACGGCTGGCTTAAGTGATCACTTTACGCAATGTAACGTTCACCATTTCCGCCCATGATAGACTATCACATCTATCAAATTTTTGAAAGTTGTATACATGTTTAACTCAAACAATTTGATTAACAAGAATCTCATATAGACATATAATAAATTAAGTATGTAGACAAATTATAAAATAAGGGAAAAATAGATTTGTCTTTTGTATGCGTATAGTTATAGTAAATATGTTAAAGCTTTAAATATATCAGCAGAACTGTATTAATTGCCTAGATCATTCAATGTGTAGACAAATTTTTGATACAGTAAGTGCGCTGAATTATTAAATAAAAGGATAAAAACATTGTAAAATAATTATATTTTAAATTTTTGTCATTTTATTCGACTTGTATGAAATCGAATGAATTTTTCCATGTCGATGTAGGTTTTTGTAATAAAAGTTCAGCTTTTTGCAAAAAAATATTCAGAAATATTGGAAAAAAACGCATATTTTGAAATTGCGTATCTCCATAACTGTTGATAATATGTCATGATTGCTTGAACATTTTCGACTCATTATCAAGGCTGAAATCCACGTGTAAAGTTTTTTGCTACTAGCCATGAGACACCCTGTACAAGTATACATCATAAAATTGCCAAATTTCATGTTGATATTTTGATAGTTTTGCGATATTCTCGAAGCGCCAACTTGGAACAGCTCTCGGTGGTACAATCCGCTCCGATTTTGGAACTGCTGGACCGAGCAAGCTCACGGCCCAGCCATAAATCATGGAACTTCTCTCCGACTTAGCTCGCTTTTGTTTGATAGTAAAAGGAAGAAAAACAAACTGAAATCACAACCCTTACAATGGAAAAGTGCCTAGATAAATGTTTTTTTCCCGTTTCGACAATCCACTCCGAACGGACGCCGATATATTTTATATTACGGCCGGGACGGCTTACGCAAGTTAAGTAAACCTTATTTGAGCAACGCTTTTTACTTGTAGGCGTTGACTGGCGTAATATTTTTTTAATATCGAATAGGCGTTTTTTTTCTTTCTAATTTCGCAATAGCGTAGAATGAAATATGATAATATTAAATATTCATTTCATGGGTTTAGCATTATGAATGTGTTTCTGGGACACAAGATAAAAATGGACAAAGAAAACCAAACAGCTGAATTGCCAAGACAAATAGAAATGAGCTGGGCTGCTTTAAGCAAACTCAAACATATTTTCAAAAACAAAGAGATCCCAATTAGCTTTAAAAGAAAAACATTTGAATCATGCATACTACAAGTAATAGTATGGAGTGGAGACGATGGCCCTTACAAATAAAAGCTCAAATGCACATTATGCTTGGCGTAAGCTTGATGAAATAAGGAGCAGAATTAGTGTAGTGTATATCATGGATCGTGTAGCGAAGCTAAAATGACAGTAGGCCGGACATGTTGCAAGATAATATGCTACAAGATGGACTCCCAGAGTTCTGAAGTGGAGACCTTGGGAGAATAAAAGAGGCGTCGGAAGACCTCAAAAGAGATGGGCTGACGATATAGTCGCGGTGGGGGGGGAAGAGATCGAAAAAACAAAAAGTAAATAACAAGGAAGGGTGGAAGGGTATGGAAGAGGTCTATATCCAGCGGTGGAGAGATGAAGACTGAGGAAGAAGAAGAAGAAGAAGAATATTAAATACAAAATAGTATTTTTTTATTAATTTTTTATTATTTATTAATCATCGCCCTAGTGGGCTTTTACAGTACAAGAAAATTAAAAGGATTTTTATACAAGTACCTGACATAAAACACGTTCTAAGTAAATAATTAAAAATAATAATATAAATATAACATATTTAAGGTAAATGAACAATATAAAATTTAACAACATAAATGTTACAATATAATACATTATTAAATTAATATATATATATAAATAATGATTAGTACACAAGCAAATAGTAATAATTAGAATCCCTTAACCATTTAATAATAGAGTAAAATAAAGATAATTAAACCAATATACTAGATAAATAAAATAAGAAGATAAAATAAACCAAAAAAATAAATATAAAAGATAAAATATTATTACATTGTCACGAGACTGTATAAACTAAAACAATTACACGTAATCGAGCATTTTACAGCAATCTGAGCGTATATTAACAATAAATTATAAATTACTGAAACTGTTATGTAGTGGTTATAACTATTTCCTAGTGATACAGATAAAAATACAGTGGTCAGTGGTTCGAGCCCCATTTCAGGACATAGCAAGATAGTCCCGTTTTCATAACACAAGCGTTTATTTAAATTATAAAATAATATCTTCTTCAAAAACAGCAAAATAATTTTTTTGTAACATTTTACATATAATTAATATAAATGAACTTGGTTTTCACCACTTTTGTATTGAAAAATATCGATTTTTGAATTTAATTTGTTAGTATACAATTGTATCCTGACGAAGGGGCCGTTGGCTCTGTACCGTTTTCGAAGTTCTAACATTGTGGACCAGTTTGGGTACATTGGAGTCCTGTACGAATCAATCTCCCAAAGTGGCTTCCCAAATAATATGACGCGGCGAAATGCTTCTATCGTTTTTGTCTGTCTCCGAAGAACAGATTAGCAATCAGATCTGAAAGGATTTTCTACTCGTCTTTTTATTGATTATCAGAAACAAGGCTAGAGGCGCGTGGTGTATTTCTGGTGTTAGCACTGATGTTAGCATCACTGTATTGAAGTAATGCCTGGAATATATTGAATAAAGTAACACAACTGGTCAGCATCACTACATATTCAGAGGTTTGAAATGGTTCAATGAACTGCCTGTTGAATTGAGGACTGAGGATAATTATGAGGCATTTAAAAAAAATGTGAAAAAATACCTTCTAAAATAGTTGTAAAAAAATTTATTATATATGTACCTATCACTTACTTAATATTATATATTACTTACTTATTATACTTACTTTTTTTTTTCCGTACTGTAATGTAAGGTCAGCATAATATAAGTTTCTGATTCCGTGACTGTGGAAGGTGAAAGTGAAACACTTAAAACTATTAAAACTTTTATTTATCACGTCAATAAACCGGAGCACCATTAATAAAAACACGGTATTTCTAGAATATTTCATACACGTTAATTCACTAAATTCGTTCTAGAATCTTCGCTGCACTTTTTATCACTCCTGAATAACTTGTTTCCTAATATACTGATGCACGTTATTAAAATCGCTCAGGTTCGAACTAGAAAACTTCTCGCTTGTCGGTAGGTACTTTTTTGATTTACTATCAATGCTGGTCGCTTTGTTTGTGGACTTTTCACTGTCAAATAACTTTGTTGCGCAGTAGCCGTTCGATATTTTTTATAGGTAAACTTTTATAGGTCGCTTTCTCGATGTTTCGAGAAAATACGAGTGGCAATTGATTCCAGTGGATTGTTCGAGAGATTTTGATAGTGGGTTATTCTAACATCTCGTGATAATATTCTGTACACGACATACTCTTGAATCATCACCATCGACTTTCTTTATTTTATATCTCGTTGCTTTCATCTTCTTCAGAACATCTTGAGTCGCTCACTGTTCCATTCCATTTGCAACACCATAAAAATGCATCAATTAAATTTTCTATATTTTCGAGTAATAAAAATATTTTTCTGTAATAAAAATATTTTCATAAATTTAAAGTTACGTTGTTGTGGATTGTGTTCTCAATACAATAATTGCTTTGTGGTGATATTACTCTTACAGTGTAATGCCATTCCACGGTCGCTGTGTAATGCCATTCTAATCGGATATTGCCAACACTTCCAGTACACAAATGCATTCGGAATGTGCCTCAATTTTACAACTGAGCGAATTCGAATGACATTCCTCAATGTGGATTTAATTACATTATACCTTATCACTTAAATATGGACTAATGAATACAAGAATAGGGCCGATAGTCCACTGGTCCACGTCAAGTAGGTACTGGTTGCTTGACTATCTCAGGAGAAAAACACATTTGATGGTGCATTCCTTATATTTGATAGTTCGAAACTAATTTTTTCGACTTTTATTGTATCCGGTTCAAAAATTGCAGCCATTTTTGTTTTGCTACGAACGAATTATTTTTAATTTTTCTAATCTAATCAACATTTTTCTGAACTACTCAGATCATTGGATTATTCCGAGCTTTTGATAAAAATTGCTTTGAATTAAGTACTTTCTTTTCTACATACCTATGCTCATTTTAATTATCTAATAGGTTTTTGTTCATAAGCTCTTTGCAGCCAAAGTTATCGAACGCGGATAAATAAATTTCAATTTTCGTAGGATAATTTCTCGAAGAAGGAAAAATTTTCAGCTTAATTTCCGTGCTTAAATGTACATAACAATAATAATAATAATATTTGGATAACTTATATAGCGCCGTTTTCGCGAATACTCACCTCAAGGGCGCTTTGCACAGAAAAACTATTATCTTACAACTTAAACAACTTACTGCTAGAAAAGAAAAAACTTATTTACTATTAATTATTCACTAGGTGGCATACAAGAAATGAAATTAAAATTGAGTATTATTATAGTAGTGCCTGAAAGAATTAGGTGTTTTCGCGGAGTGCACAATAGAAGTGGAAAACATTAGCTTGCGTTGTTGTGGTCAGATTCTATAGGTTTTTATATTTATTTATAAATCTAAGAGTATAGTTACTTTACATAAAATTTGAATCAACACACCAGACTCTATTGGGGGACCAGATAACAATCAGAAAATCGTACACATAAAATATATTTTAAGTATTCAACTTCACCATATATTTCATATTTGAGATTTAATTCTAAACACGTACCTATAAAGATATGTGAATTTGGGCAAAAAATGCAAAAATAATTAAATACGGTGATAAAATTCCCCTTCTGGGTCTGGTAACACAGGCATATAGATATCTTTAAAAAGATATTATTTTTAGAAGAAAATATTTTCACATAAAATATTGGAAGATATTTTCCTCAATTTAACAGTGTACAGTTTTGTGCAGTAAGCATTTTAAATTAATTATATACAAAAATAATTATATTTAAAAAAATCCTTCTAAATTAGTCATTTGTATCCAGAATATTTTGAGTTTGTTCAAATCTTTCAGAACAGTGCATGTGAAAGTGGCTTTGTACAGGCCGCATGGAAAAGGCGCTTACAACTCATATATGAAAGCTTCACGCAATTTGAACATATATACAACTTCCAAAAAATGAATAAGCATGGTATATTCTATCATAGGTGGAAATGGCGAATGTTACAATTGTGTAAAGTGATCACTTAAGCCAACCATAAAAAGACAGGTCATAAGTCCCTTTACACCCAAATGACTTCTATACCTACTTTCCCATAATTAATACAGTTTCGTCTCTGTGAGATATCTATAATATACACTAATTGATTTGTATCCACCTTGTTTTATTAAAATAAACTGAAAAAACAAAAATTCCATTCGCAAAATGATGTCATATATAATTGGGGTAAATCCGTCATGCTCGTCAAAATAAATATTAATTCCGGGTAGCTACGTTCTTCTTGTACAAGTAGCGACGACCCCAAATAATTAATTTTTCCTCCCCGGCGAGGCAACCCTTTTCCCACCCCGCAAGGGTCGGGAACAGCGATTCCCCGTCTTTGTTGTGCGTCAATTTTTTTGGATTCGGGTCCCGTAAGTAATTTCTGATGACGCGCTAATGTCGACTGACAAAGGGAGCACGTCAAAGGTAATGAATGGACCGGGAATTTACATATTTCGCCGTTTTTGGGACCCTGTTGTCGCTTCAAATATTAAATAGCCCGGGAAAAGGCAGCGGAGGTTTCGAAACGCCTCGCGCAATGTTCGCCGGTGACGTCAGCCCCTCGGGGGCGCGGGATGCATCCCCTCAAACCGAATAGTATATCAACCCTTAGAGCCGATCGGCCAAACAGTCGGAACGAATTAGTTGCCGATACAATGCTAGAGCTGACCGCACTGCAGCTAAAAAGAGAAAATTAACTATTCATTTAGACAAATTGCACAAGTCTCGCAGAGTCGGAGATGTTTATATGGGAAACTTGTATTGAGGTCTTAATGGGGTGGCACAGGACTTATGACCTGTATGAGCTAGCTTAACTGGTCATTTTACACAAAGTAACATTCACCAACTCAATGTTTATGTTTATTCAATGTTACAAATGTTTACAATGTTTATAGTGTTTACAAAATTAAATTAAGCTTTTTTCATTGTTGCTGAGTGTCTTGAGCAAGTAAACACTAAATTGATTTGACGCCCTGCCTGCTACACTAGTAATTTACTGTATTATAGCAGACAGTGCTCTTCCATTAGCATAATGTTCAAGAATATTTATTATTTATGTAACATTTGTGAATCAATCTTATTGCCAATTAAAATTAAGTAATAGTAATTATTAAATGTTTACAATTTAATAATGATGTTAATTAATTATATTATAGACAAAGGAAATAAAATGATCTGAATATGATATTTAATAAAATAAAATAAAATAAAACAATTAAAAGTATTTAAAAAGATGAAAGTAAATGTTCTTGCAGGGTTAGTATATTTTAAATTTAGTTTATATCATGGTTTTTAAAAGGTTTTGGGCACCAATGCCACTGTAAGATCATTTTTTTGAAAGTTGTTCATGTATATATGTCATAAATCAGTTTCTTTAATTTATTTGAATAGATTATGCTGGAGACATTAATATTCCTTCACATGACATAGTATGCATAGATTTCACAGCTGGTTCACAATCTTCTTAAGTTAAATACTAAGCAAAAATCCATTTGATGTATATATGTTATTCTTCGGAATCACTTTACATTTACACTAGAATACGCCTAAAATTATATTTCATTTTTTTAATTCCTTTAAAGAACATTAATACTAGAATACCCGCGCAAAATTTTTTACCTCGATGGTGTATCTGGTGGCCTATTATAATAAGACAATGTAGTACAAGTTTTTTCACTGTTTTTTAATAAAAAAAAATCTATTCATAAAATGTACCTTTATTTGAAGATAAAAATACAATGCAATGCAAAGAGAACAAAAAAAACATAACCTCCAATTCTGGAAAGTCTGAATTTTTTTTTCTTTTGAATTATTACCTGTTCTACTGAATTATTATACTTTTCTTGGTTAATTTGTGTTTTGGTTTTTATTGTTTTTCTTTTAATTGCTTATTTTTTAAATGTCTTCTCTGCTGAGGTATTAATTATTAATTTATTATTGTTAATTTTTTTGTAATTGTTTTTTCTTATTGTTTATTTGTAAACATATGATTTTCTTACTATTATTGCTTTTTTGTTTATTTTTACAAAAACGTATTTTTTCGCATTATCATTTTTTTTAAATAAAAAAATATGTACTACAAGGTTTGTACAGTATACGTAAAAGTCCACTAGTGATAATCAATAAATATATATAATAATTTTATCATTGCCATCATCATAATCTTCTTCTACATCATTATCATTAACCATGTCATCATCTTCATTATTTGATAACTACCATCATCATTGTCATCATCATAAAGTTTCGTAAACAACCTGTACTTGTATTTATTATCTAAGCCAGTTTACAAAATATACTAGAGTTTGGCGACGTTATTGACGAACATGAAAATGGAGTTCCTACTAAAGCTCGGTTGCCATTTCCAGTTCCTACCATGTTCTTGAATAATGTTTTACCACTAGCCTCTCTGGTAGACTCTAAAGAGGCAGATATCTTCCCAGATATCTGCCTCTTTAGATTCGACTTGTCAATAATTTAGTCTACCGATTCTTGTCACCTTAACCCTTTTTCGGCGAATTCTTTCTTTGGGGTTTCCTTTATCTAGAGCACTGTATCTAGAGCAGTAGCTCTTGGATAAATAATATTATACACACAATGTATCCGGGTTCAATTTCCGGTTACACATCGTGAGTTTATAAAAGAAAAAAAATATTGCTATATTTTTAATTAAATTGATTGAAAATTACTTAGTTTATTCACTACATCGAAGAAATTATTTTTATTAATTTTAATTAATTAAAACTTCGTATAAAACACTTAGAGTAATTTTACGACTACCGATTTCGATACTACTACTTATTTATTTATTTTATTTTGGGGAAAATTAACAGCAAATCACATCTTAACAAATACAAAATAATGGTTTATAAAATTATGCCAATTACAAATTTTCCACTGAATATAGTAATTTAATTTAATTAAACAGCGAGTGGAGAGGGTGGAGGGGAATGTGGGACGGGAATAGAAGGGAAGATATATTGTACGAATTAGTTTGGGTGCGGTTGTGTAGATTTTGTTTGTTTTATGTTTCTCATCGTTTAGTTGCAAATGTCAATGTAGTGATGGTTTGTGTTAAATGAATTTGTGGATCTGTACATAAATTTATCAGGACGCATACTAACTAACCTTTCCTCATTTGGGTTAATTGTTTAATTATTGAACGTTGCCTCAGTTATGGTGGAGATAACAAGTGGACACCGAAATGGGGAATATATCAAACAATGGGTTAATCGCTAAAATAAACTGGATTTTGATTTCTAATATGTCTTAGTTATCCAATCTTAGGCCTCTTTTATTTATATAAAGAATTTCGAAACCGTTTTCTTTTCTTCGTGTGGCCTATTTCCAAAAGATGGATCGCGAAC
The DNA here is from genome assembly GCA_016648135.1 of Agrypnia vestita. NCBI lineage: Eukaryota > Metazoa > Arthropoda > Insecta > Trichoptera > Phryganeidae > Agrypnia > Agrypnia vestita. Next base: position 13,557 of record JADDOH010011338.1, on the reverse strand, counting down.
TCTGAGAAGTTTTTATCATTTAGATATGTAGAATGTTCCTTTACTCTAACATTAAAATAATGTGCCGTTTTACCTGCATTAAATGCCAAACAGTAATTACAATAATTGATTCAGTGTCAAACGATTTGTCTTTGGAATTTATTATGAGTTTGCCTAAACTATTGTTAGTATAAAACGCGGCTTAAATTTAATTTGGTAAACTTTTAGTCACTTTATCTGAAATTTTATGTGTGTATAAAATATTTTTCGTTACATTTTAAGTGCGATAATTTAAGCATGTTTCGGAAATTTTGTATATTGAACTGATCAATGATTAAACTGTAGAATTTTGCGGCGTAATTAAAAGTAGACTTAGAAAAGTGAGAGCAACACTCAGATACCTCAATCAAGCAGTGGGTAGAAAACAGATAGTTATGATGGTGATGATGTTATGTTCAATCGAATTTGATACCAGTGCAGTTGAATATATGCCACGGCAGTCAAATTTGTTTCTTACTCTGTTTCCACCGCGTAAATCCCAATAAATTTAATATTACAAAAAAGTAACCCATAAAAACCAAGTTTTTGCAATACTCCCTTTCTCATTTCCGGGTTTTGTGTCTACCATATGCGTCGGAATCTCCATACAACTCACTAAGTTGTATGAAAAAACCATTAAAAATTTGAAAAATCCAAAATTATACTATAATTATTATTTTATTTAACGAAAATTTGATAGATCTTTGAGATGTCTTTTGTCTTATAAATTCCGAATCTTCTCTTTCTTCTTCTTCCTTAGCCTGTTTATCTCCACTGCTGGATGTAAGCCTCTTCCATTTTCTTCCACTCATCTCTGTTTCTCCCCCTTCGCATCCAGGTTCTTCTTGCTTGCTGGACTATGTCATCAGACCACCTTTTGGGAGTCTTCCGACGCTTCTATTTTTTGTCCAGGGCCTCCACGGTAGGATTCTGGGTGCACATCTAGTATCCTCCTGTCGAGCCATATGTCCAGCCCACCAATTCCGAATCATATGAATAAAATGTTGAATAATAAAGGTAATGAAATGAGAAATGAAAATTGAAGGTAATTTACTTATAATATTTCACTCACATCTCATACAATCCATCCATATTACATTAGATAAAACATGTTGACAACTAAATATTACATTAGATAAAACATGTTGACAACTAAATATTACATTAGATAAAACATGTTGAATATTTTATGATAACGTGTACTTAAAATATCAACACTTATAACGTTTTCCGTATAAATTTTTTACGCATAATATTTTCGGTCATCGATCAGTGGAACATCAAAAGCGAATTTTTATAAAACTCCAGCCATTGCATAATTTAGGTAGAGCAAAAGTGACACCAATGTACAGAGATTAAATCTTTGAATTATTTGAGAAGGATATGAGTAATTTTTTCCCTTAACTATGAAAATTCTACCAAAAATATTATTTTATATTTTAGAGTTAACCATATTTCTAAGTCATATAAATATTCTTACTATTTACAAAAATACTTAATTTGTTTGCTCTGAAAATAACATTTAATTAGTCACTAGGCAGTTTTTTTATAACTGCACCGATAACCACATCAATAATTAATTAAATTATATTATTTTTTTACGTTAAACTTCAATTATTAAAAATTATAACAATACTTTAACAAATTATAGAGATTATCAACGCTGCTTATAGATTAAGAACTAAATGTCATATTAAAATAGTAAGGAGAATAAAATATAACGGATCATTCTTTTGATATTATTAAAAGTATAAAAATTTTATATACAAAAGATACAGAATCACAGTTTAAAAAATTATAAATTTTGGAAACAAGAAAAAGTGTTAATAGTAAATTGATATTTTAAATAACCAGGTTCTTCCTCCCTTTATAATAACTCGTGGCGTCTGCTTGCTTGCCATCAACAAAAACTTTAGGTCGATTTTTGACCCTTTTCCCGTGATTCAATCGAGCTAAAACTTGGCAAGTAGACTCGTGGCGACGATCAAGAAGATCTATCAAATTTGCGTTAAAAAAAATAAATAATTATAGTATAAATTCGGATTTTTAGAAATTTTATTGGTTTTTTCAAATTGGAATCATTAGAAAAGTTTGATTACGGCGGCCCGATAACGTCGCGGAATATTTTCTAAATTTGAATTACTCTGTCGGTATGCATAAAAGGTACTTCACTACGAACGTCGAAAATCTAAATTGACTGACAAATGTTTTTAGAATTTAATCTTCAAAGCATGAAGTGTCTTATCGAAGCTCAAAACAGCTGACATTTTAGAAATATATTAAATTACTGTAAGTTTACTGTTATGTTATCTGTTTTAATTCGTCTTTAATTGTTGTTATATTTTACAAAGAAAGGGAGTATAATAAAAACTTGGTTTTTATGGGTTACTTTTTTTTTGTAAATAGTTATAATAATTTAAGTTATCTCTTAAATTTATTTACATGTTAAGTTTTATTTTGGTGGCAATCCTAGGATTGGTCTGCAACAAGCACTCGATTTCTCCACTCCTCTCTATCACCTGCCAGCCTCTTCATTTATTGGTAGGTGCTACAGCGCACATCTCCGATAATATAGTCTACGTAACTTAATCTCGGGCAGCCTCTACGATTGTTGCCTTCTATTGTTAAGTAGGTATTTTATTATTATTCATTTTCCATATATAGTTATTTTTTTGATATTTTGATTGACTATACTTCAATTTTTGAATTTTATTTTGTTAGTATACAATTTTATCCTGACGTAGGGGTCACGGTTTCTGAAACATGTTGATATTTTTCATTTCAAAAGTGGTGAACACTAGGATTATTTTTATTAATTATATTAATAATGTCACCACAAAACTATAAAGATTAAAGATACATTTAAAAGAAGTGCAAGTTTAAAATCTAACAATTGACGTTGTTCTGGAATTATCTATCATGCACCTTTATGGTGGGTCAAGGCTCTCTGTGGTTTCAAGCAGCCAATCAGGAGCTCAATGCGGGCCGCGCCAATCAAACAATTAGGAGCCCGATGCGACCGACGAGGTGCCGACCGCCCGCGAGCCGATGTCCCAGTCCTGCGCCCTTACCAACTCCACTCTTTCGCCGACCGCCGTAGACTCTATTATCTAAAAAACTTTATCGCTTTCGCAATAAGTCGATTGACTACAACGTGATTATTTCTCTGGCCATCCTGTATCTCCATCTGACCCGCTTTAGCTTTTCACCCACATGTTCACGGTAAACTCGAGCGCATTCAAATTATTCAACCTCACATCTGTTACGCCTTGAATACATTAATGTGAAATTTATTGTCCCTTATCTTCTCTTTGCGGCGCTACAGTCTTTCAATTTGGGAGTTCATTTTTACTCCCTTTCTTTTAACTCGTAGCGTCTGCTTGCTTGTCTGCCGAAAAGCTTTGGATTGATTTTTAACCCTTTTCTCGTGATCCAATCGAGGTGAAACTTTGCAGGCGGACTCGTGGCGATGATCAAGAAGATCTATCAAACTTTCGTTAAAAAAAATTAATAAATTTTTGGATTTTTCAAATTTTTAATATTTCAACGCGTCTCTTTCTTCTAACTCGTAGCGTCTGCTTGCTTGTCTGCCGAAAAGCTTTGGATTGATTTTTAACCCTTTTCTCGTGATCCAATCGAGGTGAAACTTTGCAGGCGGACTCGGGCGACGATAAAAATGATCTTACAAATTTTATTTAAAAAAAAATAAAATATTATAGTTCAGTTTTGGATTTTTCAAAATTTTTTATTACTCGTTTTCGTAGCGTCGCCCGACTCAAGCCCAACGCGTGGGATAAGCGCCAAACCTGTTTTAACTAATAAATGAGAACGGAAGTATAATAAATATGGGTTAGTTTTTTACTGCCTATAATACCTTGAAAGATACAGTGACCTAGCTATACGAACACAAAATAGTAAGCCGACGTCGGGTAGATCACCACTTACATCTCATTCTTCTGCTGATAATATTTACTCATTATGCGTATATATAACTAGCTTACCCGCGCGGCTTTGCACGTGTAGATTTTTAGTAACTTTTATGATCAATTTGTGTAATAGTTTTAGTGATATATTTTATCAATTTGTGTACTAACTTTAACAAATAGATATATTTCGTAGAGGATTTTTTATAGAACTTATTTTATAACTTCTTTATAGAAAGTATGTAAATATCTCTTACCGTTAAACCAGCCGGCGTGCAGTATTGCCTGCCCAACATAACTAGGCGTGCGGCAGGATTGGAACTAAAACCCGCCCCGCCCGCACCCGGCGGCAAACCCTCGCCCTGTAATTCAGTACAATTTTGTATTTGCTCGGGAGCTGTGACATCTTGATTACCAATATACACTGAATTATTATGTCCAAAACAACCAAAACAGTTCTGGGTGGTGCAAGAATAATTGCCAATGAAGTATTAAAATTTTGCGAAGCTGAAAAAGCAAATAATGGACCGATATTATCGTCTAACAGTTTGACAGACAGAGCGGCCGCCGCGGAGCGCGCTGTTACCCGACCAAATTTATATACTCTGATACTGGTCACCGGACATTCAGTACATTATGTATTGTGTAATAAATTTACAACCTGGCAACTTCTGTTTCGCGACCTCCCTCGCATGCCAAGTTATCGTGGTGGCACTCTAAGAACAAGATAAGATATTTTTAAAAAACCGAAATAAGAGAAATATCTCGTAATATCACAATAATCAACATATTATTCAGATTTTAATATTTCATAATATTCTACCACATTAATATTAAATAATTTTTTTCAAATATATGTTTAAATAAAAGTCACGCTTCTTGTTCTCACTGCATGCCCGTGAAGCCAGCGCACGTAAAAAATACACCACAAAAAGCCTTTTTTTTAATGGGATAATATACAGCCTTTAAAAGTCCACTCTAAATATTGGCGAAAGAATTTTTGAAATCGGATTAGTAGTTTCGGAGGTTACTCACTACATCCAAACTTACAAAGTTTACCTTTTTATATATTAGTAGAGATAAAATCATTTTAATTACTGGTCAAACGAGTATTGAAAAACTTTCAAATGTTTATTATGTCAACTTTTGATTGCTCGAAATTCAGATTTGAAAAAATATTTTTTTCTGCTGGAATTTCTCGATGTTTTTCTTCACAAGCTGTTTAAGTCTATTTGAATAAGTCCACCTCAGATAAAGTAAATCTCCTCAGACAGATGCTGTTTATTTAAATCCATTTTCTTGTTCCCTGCCTTCCGGTAATCTTGTTATTAGACCTGGCAACATTTCCTCGCTAAGTGCTTGTGTCACCAGTAATAGACACGCTTTACTAGAAGGATTTCTAAGCTTGGCAATGTGACAAATTGCAACACTTAATCTAATTTTGTGGAGCAGGTATAAAGGCATTAAAAACAGTAACAAACAAAATCCACAACAAAAGCCCGAAATATTTTTTTGAGAATTTTCAAATTTTCAGAAACGCAGGTATTCGATTTTGCCCCAGAGGGATCATCATAAATTAAGATAAATTACAAATGTCTCACAGGGGTGAAGCTTTTTATTTTGTGATACAGGTACTTAAGTCTTTTGCGGGTTTAAAGGGCTTACGAGCTATCACACGACAACTTAAGTGATCGCTTTACACTGTGTTACGCTCACCAATTCCACCCGAAACTGTACATATACGAATCAAACTTTGGAAAGTTATATATTTTGATATCCAATACCACAGTAGATGAGACTTATATCTTTTACTTTATATGATCAGAATTTGAAGACATATTTTTTGGCATGTTTATATGACATTCATTCAAATTTTTTACATGGGTGTTCCTAGAATATGCCTAAAAATTTTTACGTTTTTTTACTCATTTCTTTGACAAGTTTATATTCATAATATTTTTTAAGAAGGTATGTTCAAATTTTTATGAACAAAATTACTGGATTTTATCCCCAAAGGGATAGTTACATTATTTGTTTACAGTGAAACACTCAATTCAGCCATATGATAGGTCGTTAGTCCTACGAACACCTAAAAGTCTTCCATACCTACTTTTTTACATAAACAGCTTTGTTTCTATGAGATATCTTTAATTTATCACAATTAAAAGTCCATAAATAGGTGCATGTCTAAATGCACTAGGGATGGGTAAAAAATATCGATATATCAATACATATATCGATATTTTTCAAAAAAATATCGATATTTATCGTCGATATATTTTTTCGCGATATATCAAATATTGATATTTTTTTTGATATATCGATATTTTTTTCATGGCGAGCTTTTTATTTTAGGTCATTTTTTGTTACCTTTTTCATTTTTATTTGGCGACCTTTTTTTTTGGTCATGGATATATTTTTTTTGATACATCGATAGTTTTATCCCGATATATCGATATATTTTTTCCGATATATCGATATTTTTTTTTGGCGACCTTTTTTATTTTTTTGGTTATCTTTTTTTTTGGTCATCGATATTTTTTCTCGGATAATCGATATATTTTTTCCGGTGACCTTTTTTTTTGGTCGCCAAAAGCTTATTCCCCTTACATTTTTGAAAAAATAATATCGATATATTTTTCTCAATGCATATACTTTTTTAAAGTATCGATTCGATATATATCGATATTTTTTTTTCATCTAACCATATCTAGGGACACGAAAAAAGTATCGATACTTTGTGGTATCGAGTACTTTTCTTTCGATACCGATACTTTTGTACTCGATACTTTCTATTCGATACTTTTACTCAATGAGTACTTTTTGGTAAGTATCGATACCTTTTTAGTCATTTTTTTGGCGACCTTTTTTTGGTTACCTTTTTCATTTTTTTCTGGGCGACCTTCTTTTTTTTGGTGATCGATATATTTTCCTATGATATTATGATATTTTCCCGATGTACTCGATACTTTGGAGTATCGATACTTTTACGAGTACAATACTTTTTTCCGATTCTACTCATGAGTACTAGGGATGGGCGTTGAATGGACGGACTAGTTTAAAACAACCGTTGACGTTTCATCGACGCGTCAACCGTTTATCGCATGGACTAGTTGAATTCGTAGACGTAGACGACTGTAGACGATTAAACGAAGAATCCTTCGTTCGTAATTCAACATAGTCCAAAGCAACGAGCGAGAGCAAGACAAAACGGCTCCGTTGATTTCTCTCTCATCTCTCGCTGTAGACTTGTAAACGGCTCGACGGGTAACTGCATTTCAACTCTAAAGTACCCCACCATATAGTGCAGATCTGTGTACACGATACTGTGACAGACTTGAAATTCGAATGCGCGCGTAGGGTGAGATAGGCTTAATCATAAGCTATTATTTTTTATAGCAATTATTGCTATATTATTTTTTACTTGCATTGTACGACGTTTCGGTGAATTCCCAATTTTACGCAGTATAAAATAAAACAATTCTGTTTAATTATTTTACACTTTATTTTCTTTTGTATAGATACATCATTGGAAAAAGAACGCCTTTGGATAATTTATATTTATCTCATAGAATTAGGAATTTAATGAAACAACTACAATCGTTTGAAAAAAATATCAGCTTTTATCTACTCAGTTATTTTTGAACGGGCTGCAAAATTTCTAGGTTATCTATGGGTTAACAAACTTTGATATTTTTATTTTATACGATGAAACTATTATTAATTAACAGTCGAAAAGGCCGGCTAGATATTTTTCTAAGATCAATATTTTATTCGATCGATCTCGACTTCCTAAATCTACCTGAAAATGGATGGTAAAATTTAATTTTAGCGGTTTTACTTTCCCCGAAACTATGTTTCTTTGAACTTCTTTAAATTTTAAAAAGTAACGTAATAAAAATAGCCAATGGTCGAGCCGTAGACACATGGTCCCGTAGAATGTCCGCATAACGAATAGTTGATCGACTCGTCGATGGACGGAAATGGACGGTCTCGTTTCGATCGTATCTCTCTATTCTATGGTCCTCCTTGCTCCTTGACGCGTTGCGGCGTTGCTAGTTGCTATCTTTTTTTCTTCTTTATTCTGTGCGCGTTGCCGTGACCACTGGCAAATAAATAGGGACACGAAAAAAGTATCGATATTTTGTGGTACTTTTCTTTCGATACCGATACTTTTGTACTCGATACTTTCTATTCGATACTCGATTACTCAACGAGTACTTTTTGGCAAGTATCGATACCTTTAAATATTAAAAAATTTTGCAATGTTTTTTTCCAGCGACCTTTTTTTTAGTCATCAAATTTTTTCGCGTGATCTTTTTTTTTGCATATCGAAAAGTATCGATATATTTTTTTCCCTGGTGACCTTTTTTTTTGGTCGCCAAAAGCTACATTTTTGAAATTGATACTGATTTTTACTCCCTTTATATTAACTCGTGGCGTCTGCTTGCTTGCCGGCTTGCGTCGAAAAATCTTTGGATCGATTTTTAACCCTTTTTCCGTGATTCAATCGAGTTGAAACTTTGCAAGTAGACTATTGGTGTTCATCAAGAAGATCTATCAAATTTTTGATAAAAAATTTATAATTATAGTATAATTTCGGATTTTTAGATATTTTAATGGTTTTTTCAAATTGGAATCATTACAAAAGTTTGATTACTAGCAACGGCGGCCCGATAACGTCACGGAATATTTTCTTAATTTGAATTACTCCGTCGGTATACATAATAGGTACTTCACTACGAATTTCAAAAATCTAAATTGATTGACAGATGTTTTTAGAATTTAATCTTCAAATCATGATGTGTCTCTTAAAAGCTCAAAACATCTGACATTTTAGAAATATATTAAATTAGCGTAAATTTAGTGTTATGTTATATGTTTTATTTCGTCTTTAATTGTTGTTATATTTTACAAAGAAGGGAAGTATCGATACTTTTGTTTCGATACTTTAACGAGTACGATACTACTCATGAGTACAGTATCGATACTTTCTATTCGATATCGTTTCCCTACCCATACCTAAGATGAACCCAAATGTGAGTGGGACAACAAATAATTATTATATTAATTAATTGGATCCCAATTGCTACAAATTACAGCTTACAGCAAGCAAAAGATCCTTCAAAAAATTTTATGTAACGAAATAATTACGCACTAAAAAATAGCGCCATATCCCAGCCAGTCGCTACCCAGCTAACTATGTGCGTGGCATCCAGCATGTGTTTCGAACGAAAGTAGCACCGTCTAAAACTTACCAGATCAACTAATAGTACGGTTCACTTGTTCACTGTAATACAATCAAAGAAAATTCTATTTACAACTCTTTTAGTAGGAAAATACTAGGTTACTTCAGCTAACGCTTCATAGAATCTTATTATGGATGCTTGCAGGCTTAATTAAATGATCTAAATTGTAACTAAATCTGTTGACTGGCATGAAATCCATCACAAATGTTAAATTAATAATAGAATAGTCTGTCTGGGTAAGCGATGAATGATAAATTATTTAGCCGATTGCATCCCTTTATGATGGAATTAGTGCAAGTATAAAAAATTGCTTACAGCCCTTAGAAATTTGACCTTATATTCTTAGATTAGCGCAATTAGAATAACACAGAGTTTTAAACACCAGGAGAATTCATAGAATAATATAGGTTGATGAAGGTATCACTGTCCGCCTGAAGTGTTTCCGGTGTATATACGGGGATTGTAGGTGATGCTTTTTTTTTTTTTTGGAAAATTAAAGAGAAGCTTAAGAGCTTAACTTAAAGAGCTTAAATGATTTTACTTTAAGTTTATTTATTAAAAGTCTAAATAAGATCTGTTTTCTCAAGCTAAAAGTTATGCTTAAAGTTTATTTACGTGTAACTTTATTAACTGAAAGAACTTATAAATGTGCGACCCGAAGCTGGAGACTTTAAGCTACTGAATTGAACTATGATTGAATTTAGAACTTCGGGAGTATGTTTACGTATAGTCCAACATATAATTTGGCCAGTAATCGTCTAGTGATAGTGATCTAGGACTTTTCGACGTGACGTGGTTACCAATTTCTTTAAGGGGCGTAGCAGAAGAAAAAGCCATTGTATTCATACGAGGTGAAACTAACATAATATTATTAACGCGCAACTTAAGCCGGACTCAAATATGACGATCGATTGAACAAACTAACGAAATTGCCTATCGTGTAGGATGCATCAGTCATCTCCTCGCAGCCGGTAGTGGCGTCGTAGAAATAGACATTTTTACGTAGATTTTTCGCTTAGAACGATGCCGCCTGGTTACCTATGTTTCATATTAGAACTTGTGGATGGATTCCACGGCTGAGTGCAAAGTCTAGATTATAATGGAATATTTAGATTGACGAATACCACGTGTGAACTACAGCCTAAACCGTTCTGAGTATATACTGGTATCCACGTAATATGGCCGACTGTATATATTAGGAACTTGGCGCTAGGATTGCGCAACACCACGCAATATCTATTTCTAACCTATTTTTGGATGCAATAGTATACTCTATCTGCCGGTCATCCAGGTTTGGTAATTCCCGGTCGATTATTATACAAATATACTTTCAAAACACACACAGAATATTCGGAATGCAAATTAACGGATGCGTTCTCCAGAACACATATCTAAGAGGCTTACCAATAGCGCGTTTGGTGGTTTCCGGCCCGATATATCTGTTCATGGTATATATTGGGAGACAATAAACATATTCGTAACAACCAAGCGCATCCAGAGGCTCGGGGTAGCTTTTGTTTGTTGGTTAATCTATCACAGCCCGCGAGTCTAAGGTCGAAATTCGCGTTTTTTCGTAAATAGGAATCAAGATTATTCTGTTCATCCCGAGGATTTTCATCCGTGGATGGTTCCAACTCCACCACGCTCGCTGGACCCGATGACTACTGCCAGCTTAATTATAGCGCCTCACACTAATCCTACAGACAAAAGAACATCCCGAGACTCCAAATTCTGCTGGAATCCTCCCGGTGCTCTTGTTCCCCGGCGGCAACATGTCAGGAAATATCCAGCATCTGATATTAAAGGTTATGTATACAATTCCTCGATGCAGCCAGATTAAACTGGAGTGTAAAGATTCATCCTTTGAGTGCGTCAGACAGAGTCAGGTAGCATTGCCAAAGAAGTGATGATAGATCTTTGAGGGTCGCCGCTCCAGAACCTTCGAACTATCCTGTCATTCTTGGCCTTAAAACCCTGTATTAACCGGGTAGTAACAGTTAAAATAGCTCTACCTAGCTCCAAATCTAAGGTGTCTCTTATTCTGACCATCCTCCAAAGCCGACAACGCGCGCTCCGTCATTCGACCCTGGCTCATGTATAGTTACTAACGCCACGCGAGTAAACTTTCCTTCATCTTTGTCACAAATCGGAATTCTGCCTCTGCCAGACCACGGAGCGCGAAAGACTTAAAGGCTTCTCGCCCCCGATAAAAAGGAGACGAACTCTCCCGTTTACTATCCCATTTATAAACCCCGCGTGCCTAACCTCGTGAATCTAACATGAAATAAGCCGATTCATGTTTGAGTTGCGTCATAATTTACATTATTGCGTAATTGTTCGAAACTAGTTGACTCTCTCGCAAACCTATCCAAAACGGCGGACCTATGTATTGTATATGTTAGTACGACGCTAGAAAAATGGAGGACATGATTGGGATATGAGATCAAAACACGTCCTGGACCTAGAACCGATCTATAAAACCCGGTATACGTGAGCAGAAACCGGTCGCTTGCTTCCATCTAATATCCAACTTTAAGAGCATGTATATCTTCGGTAATATATGAATCTCAATTTAAATGATTTGGATCACGAAGTATTTGAATATTGCACAAGTATTATGAAATAGTTCACCGACTGGGTTTTACACCAGCTGCAAATTACAATTTAATATATTAAACCTGATGCGCGTTTAGTAATAATAATCCCTAGGAAAAAACATGCAAAGAAATAAATCACAGCGTGTATCAAAATTAGTTACGATTCAGAGAGCACCAAATAGAATACACATAAAAGGTAATAGAAATAAATAATATTGGAAATGCTTAGCTGTTTTCTGCGGGTGTTTGCTGCTCCAAATCTCCTTTGAATTATTATAAATCTCCAGCTTCCTTCATGGTTTTATTTAATTTATCGGCGCCACTGGTGATAATTCTGTCTTCCTTCTTCAAGAGCCTCCGGCTAACGTCAAAGCTGAAAGAAAACTCAAGGGCCGTATCAAGGTTTGTACGGTTTATATACTCAAACGTCCTTCTTCATTGCAACATCACCCTGTAATTCCCGTAGAGCCGTCCGTGCGTCATTTGGAATGACCTCACCGTCCGCCTTTCTCATTTGTCGGATTCCGTTACCAAAATGACCAAAAAAAAAACAAAATCTGTCACACCGACAACGTCCGTGATTCGCTCATTTCGTTAAAATAGGGTAAAGCACTCGCTACACGCGCGACCAGTTTCGATTCGGAAATAATAAGGCTCGTTTGCACCTACTTATCCGGCAAATATGACAAATTACAGAGTATTCATCGAATTGTGGAGCTTCTCCTTATCATAAGCTTTCAGCAGATAAATATTTTCGATTCAGAATATTTTGAGTTTGTTCAAATCTTTCAGAACAGTGCTGGATTTATGTCACAGAGACATTATTAATCAATTAGTGTATATTATAGATATCTCACAGAGACGAAACTGTATTAATTATGGGAAAGTAGGTATAGAAGTCATTTGGGTGTAACAGGACTTATGACCTGTCTTTTGGTAGGCTTAAGTGATCACTTTACACAATTGTAACATTCGCCATTTCCACCCATGATAGAATATACCATGCTTATTCATTTTTTGGAAGTTGTATATATGTTCAAATTGCGTGAAGCTTTCATATATGAGTTGTAAGCGCCTTTTCCATGCGGCCTGTACAAAGCCATTTTCATTCCCCTAAATCCCCACAGATGTCGCTAATGAGAAAATCTACAATTGATTTTACGGAATTTAGGGAGCAATATCCTTTATTATGTGTAATGAAATTCATCCGAATACTTGCATTACACTAGGATACGCCAGGAAATATTATTTCCAATTTTTGTTAAATTCCTTTTTTGACCAGTATTTACAATTCAGAATATTTTGAGTTTGTTCAAATCTTTCAGAACAGTGCTGGATTTATGTCACAGAGACATTATTAATCAATTAGTGTATATTATAGATATCTCACAGAGACGAAACTGTATTAATTATGGGAAAGTAGGTATAGAAGTAATTTGGGTGTAACAGGACTTATGACCTGTCTTTTTATGGTTGGCTTAAGTGATCACTTTACACAATTGTAACATTCGCCATTTCCACCCATGATAGAATATACCATGCTTATTCATTTTTGGAAGTTGTATATATGTTCAAATTGCGTGAAGCTTTCATATATGAGTTGTAAGCGCCTTTTCAATGCGGCCTGTACAAAGCCATTTTCATTCCCCTAAATCCCCACAGATGTCGCTAATGAGAAAATCTACAATTGATTTTACGGAATTTAGGTAGCAATATCCTTTTTATTATGTGTAATGAAATTCATCCGAATACTTGCATTACACTAGGATA
>JADDOH010011337.1:0-137895 GCA_016648135.1 Agrypnia vestita | reverse complement strand
AGATGGCATTTTTGACAGATCGTAATAGTGTTGTGACACACTTAAAATCATTAACGAAAAAATTCAGTCGAAAAAAAAATTCGTCGCACGGTGTGAGTTGAGAAAGTCTTTGTACACAAAAAAGGTTATAGAAGAATAATAAAACACATTTTTCTTAGATAAAAATATTTACTTGAATGTTTCAATCTGATTCATCCCCATTACTATCACTCTCCATTGAACTATCGTCGCTGCTATCATTTCCTAAATTAATTATAATATCATTATCTAAAACATTATCGATTCTAATATCTCTTTCGTAATCTTCCTTTATTCGTCGCACGGTTCTATTCACTACATTAGACCAGTCTGTTTGAGTTGTACGTTGACAAGCTTCTTCTAATAATTTTAACATTTTTGATGTCGTAAATGGAGGTTCTGTATTATGCCTTGCTGCATATCCCTTGATTTGAGCCCATATCAATTCAATTGGGTTGTATTCGCAATGGTAAGGCGGTAATCGTATTACTTGGTGCCCATATTCGTTCTTTCCGTAACAACGTTAAAACAAAACTGTGAAAACCTTAGAGTATCTACAATATATAGAGGGATAATAAAGCATTTTACCAAACCTTTATACGTGGTAAAATAGAGCTTACTCAGTTTAAACAATATGGCGACACATGAGAAAAAAAGAGACAAAAAAACTTCACCCGGTCTGATCCGTCTTTTATTGTTTTGTAGCCGTTTTCTTTGCCCTCTAATAAAGCCATAGAAAAAGATCATATTTAGAGGGCACAATCGATCTGTCAGATTTGTTGTGTTATTTTGGATACTTATTCTGCGTATTCTACGCATATTATACAGGCAATCAATATCCTATAACATTTTGAATCATTTCGTTCATTCCATATTTAATGTTGATGGACATCACTACTCTGGCGTTCGCGCAATGAAGTATAGCATTTGTCCTCCAATGTTTAGCTGTCATTAATTACGAAACTTCATGTAAGTCTAAACGTCAAAAGTGCCATCATAGAGTGGCCGTACTGTAGTTATAATATATTATGCTGATGATGCGGTATTAATAGCCAATTCCGAAGACGATCTTCAAAAACTTCTGCATAAATTTCCGTAGATAAGACTAAGAGCATGGTGACATTGAAACAGCCAGTACGATGCAAGTTTGCAATTGACGATAAAATAACAGAGCAAGTAATGGACTTGGGTGTCGAAACATCCAGCTGTAACGACCTCTACGAAGAGGTAAGAGAGCAAGCGAACAAATCCGCAACTGCTGCTGGATGCTTGAGAAATGCTGTCTGGAGAAACGACCACATGCTCAAGGAGAGCAAAGTGAAAATATAAAAGACCTGTGTCCGCCCAATCGTGACGTACGGTATCGAGACAAGGGCTGGCACCACCAGTACTAAAAATCTCCTAAGAACAATCTGGAGAGAGCTTATTTTGAGGGAGTATTGAGGACTCCCAGGAAGACCGCATTAAAGATGGCAAGATAGCTGGACATCTGTATCCCAGGAACAGGCTCCAAGCAATGACAGGACGCAGTCCTAGATGAAGCAGAAGAAGAAGGAGAAGAATAAATTTTAACTAGGAGGTTTAATAATAAATTGAGTAAATCTATTTAATTCAAGACAAGCACCCCTACTCCCAGAATAACAAGATTGTTATAACTGGTTATTTTTATCCCAGCACAAAATAGACAAAGTACTTATTTATACCTACAACTAAGCATAAAGTTTCTATGAGAAATATCAAGACATGGTCAAATGTCAATATTTCTATAATTTAATATCTGGACACCTTGGATGAAGAAATTAGTAGGTGTGTGAAATAGACTATTTTTTACCAACTTTTAAAACAATATTAATATTTATTTTATACAGTATTTATCACGCCAAAATTGATGTAATGTACAATGTTATATAATGACTGTCAAGACATGATTATTATGATACCGCAAACCAATGCGCAATTATTATTTAGGTAGTATTTATATCACAACATCTTAGTATTTTAATATATTTTAGTAATTTATTACGATACAAGATTTAATTTTATTTTCAAATTACGTTTATTTTGTTCTAACATCCACTAACGTTTTATAAAACTTCAATAGATACAATAGGTACAAAATGTATGAGTTTGTTTCCATTCACAATACAAAAATGTAAGCAGATTTTGAATTATTACGGCAAACCTTGGCTGGCAACCTATATACAACCTATTACAAAGGTTGAAAATTAAATCATCAAAATAATTCGTAAATGTTGGCACGCTCCAATAAAATTACAAGTTTATTTTAGAAAATTAATTTATAATAAAAATAGAATAATTAATTTATATTTTTTATATTGTTGGATATTGCTACTCAAGACCTAGGAGAAGTTCCTGAGTGTCCGTGGAAAGTTTGTCAATGTATACAACAAAATATAATACCATAGAATGAAATCTATCTTAAATTTATTACAATTATTGCAAAATCTGTTGGTTCGTTTACATACAATTTATGTTTTAAAAAACACTGTTTTATAAATTATTTTTATTTTTTGTGTACTTTTTTCAATGCTCTTTAGATAGTTTATAACTTTTTTTCTTAAAATATTAAAGGAATAGACATTATTATTTTAAAATTAATACAAAAAAAATCAAAAAATTATTCTCGATTTCAGATTTTAGCTATTTAATCAAGGCACTGCGTATTGTGTCATAAATACGTTGCGTCTTGATTAAATATCTAAAATCAGGAAAATCGTCAAAGATTTTGATTTTTTTTTGTTTTTATTATAAATTTTGACTATTGAAGTAAAAAAGTTGTCGGCCATATAAAGAGACTTGAATAAAACCTATAATTTTTAAAAAAAAAAAACAGTATTTTTTAAAACATAAATTGCAAGTAAACAAACTATCAGATTTTGCTATAATTGTAATAAATTTAAGATAATCGTTCACTTTGTAATATTATTGAATAAAAAATCCATCTCAACAGGCCATTCAGTCATAAAAGGCCCACAAAGTGGAGCAATTTTCTTCATTTTTAAAACATCGAAGGTTTGGTAACTTATTAATCAATTATATAATTTAGTTTGTGATATTTTAACAATATATTCGTATTTAAAATATATGTAACCTGATGAATAAATTTTAAAATGAGATATTTCCATACAAAAATGTGATAAAAAACGCAACAGAAGATATGAGAAAAAATGGTGAAATTTGCTCATTCTGCCAGACGATCGCCTTAATAGTAGGTAATTATATTGAAGGAAGTTTAAATATACCTAAACCTAATAAAACACCACTACTCCAACCTAGGCATTAGGTACATAAAAAGACTGTCAGTAAATATAAGAACGCAAAATAATTCCAACATATTTAAAAAAGACGTATAATATATGAGAAATTAGAATAATATATTTAAATATTTAATTTCAAACATTATTTTACGTATTATGAATCTTCTTATTTCTTTATTAATTTACTTATATTAACAACTGTCATTATTATTGTTAAATTACCTCTTATATTAACAACTGCCTCATTTAAAAATGTGCGTGTACCTACTTCTGCTTCCCATTTTAATAGGAATTTTTTCACAATTTTTTACTTTGACAGGACAATATCAATAAAAGGAAAATGTAACTTAATATTATTTACTAGCTGATTGGCCCGGCTTCGCTCGGGACCGTAATTCGGTAAGCATAGAATTGTGTTGACGTCTCTTTTTTGCTGGTTTCGGCACCTGTGATTAGATTGCCTTGCTGGACCGTCTTCGTTTTGCCAAAATATCAACAGATATTTTAGCGCACAATCATAACACTCCAGAGAGAATCTTACAAAAATTTCTAGAGCATTCCAAAATTTTCTAGACTTTCCCTTTCCAGAACTTTCTAGAGCATTATAATTCTTTCTGGAACCTCTAGACCTACCGACGCACTCCCCTACTCAGTTTGGAACCTTATAGATCTTCCTGATAGCTTATAGAATTTTGTCCTTCCAGAACTTTGTAGAGCATTCTCGAACTCTCTAGAACTTTCCGTAACCTTTTAAACTCGCCGACACACTCCGCAACTCAGTTTGGAACCTTATAGAACTTTCTGAACTTTCTCCATCCAGAACTTTCTAGAGCATTCTGGAACCTTCTCTAAATCTTCTGGAACCTTATAGACTCACCGATAAACTCAGCCACTCAGTTTGAAACCTTATAGAATTTTCTTAAATTTTCTCATTCCAGAACCTTCTAAAGCATTCGAGAACCTTAACGAACGTTGGAACCTTCTAGACCCACCGACACACTCCACCACTCAGTTTGGACCCTCATAGAACTTAAGAATCTTCTGGAACGTCCTCCTTCCAGAACTTTCTAGAGCTTTACCGAACGTTCTGGAATTTGGAATTGTAACATAATTTTTTTTAAATAAAAAGAATTAAAAATGTTTTATTTTTATTATGAAAATTACTTCATATAATAAAATCTATAACGCTATATATCTATATATATATATTATATACTATATATATATATATATATATAAATCAGTTTCAAATTAAAATAATTTGTTTACACACATAAACGTCGGCCATATTACAAGAAATAGGTACGAAATACGCAAAAATTCACATAAATATAATTATTATTCAGCTGGGTAGAATAATGAATTTCAATGACCGAACAATGTCGGGCAGTGAAATGATTTTTTGCTGAAAAATAGAAAAAATGTTTCTGTGCCACACAAAGAGTTCATTGAACTAGATTTAATAAATGCCGTTAATTTATTGTAAAATTTGATTAATTAAATTGTTTTGTTGACTTTATAAGACTCCGTTATGCACTTTGACAACAGCAAAGAGGGAATGATTTATTTACTTTATATGCGAATATTTAAATTTAACATATTTTTAATGTTTCTCTAATTGAAAATTTGGGTGAGAAATACAGCTTTTCGCTCGAGTCGTAACATGTATCTTTCCCAATACGCCACGAGATGCGAACGTGACCCTGTTACAATAATCAATAACCTGAAATCAGCTTACCACGGGACCTGGTGTGACGACACGAAAATGTTTTGCCCACAAGTCCCGTACTCCTCGACGTGGCGCCCGGTCGGGGGGTCGTGCACCAAAAGGCGGCAAGAGTCGGCCCAGCGTTGAGCAGCCGCCGCGGCACCATCGTGCCACTTCTGCCAAAGTCAAAATCAATAGTATCGATTTAATAAACAAATATAAATAAATAAAATAAATAAATAAATATAGCTTTATTCCAGAATGTGGGGAGGTTCGTGCAATCCCACACATTCCATATAAAAGAAAATACACACATTAAAATATTATATAAAACAAAAGAGAAATAGTAAAATCATATAAAATAGAAGAGAAGTATTAAAAGTAATCAAAAGAAATATATGGTAAAATATCGGCTTTAGCGAGCGATGGCAAGTCAATTATGCGGGGCCAGTATCTTTCTCCAGTGTGCATCGATGCTGGATGCTGGAGTAAGACGGGCTTCCAGGATAAGGATATTTCCGGAGCTGTATATCCTTTCCCTCATCCCTGCCACCCTGGATCTTATGAGGGCTGCAAAGTTGGGAACACGCCCCTCAGTGAACATACCGGAAGCGCTGCAATATCTGGGAAGGCCAAACATCATACGAAAGGCGTTGTTATATTGTATGCGAAGTCTTTCTATGCTGCTCTTTTTATAATTTGTCCAGAGTTCACATGTATATAACGTTGCACAGAAGGCAAGGAAGAGCGTTCTTTTTACAGCGGTGCTACAAAGACGAAACCTTCTACACAGCATATTCGCTTTCACACTGAAAGCTCGTCTTTGCCTGTTAATATCGTCGTCAATATAAATTAGTAGGAATATGGGGAGGCTGTGATACTCAAAATTTGGTAAATTAGGACTCGGCGAGTAACATACGCGATATTTCCCTTCTCCTCCTTTACCCCTTCCCCTCCCCTGAGATATTTTCGATGCAAATTCGTTCCGTTTGACCAATCAGCTTCAAAATTTGGAAAATTATCCTTTAGGACTCGGCGAGTAACATACGCGATATTTCCCCCCTATTCTCATACCCCTTCCTCTCCCCCTGACATATTTTCGATGCAAATTTGTACCGTTTGACCGATCGGACTCAAAATTTGGAAACTTATTCTTTAGGGCTCGACGAGTAACATAGGCGATATTTCCCCCTATTCTCGTACCCTTTCCCCTCCGCTGATATATTTTCGACGCAAATCTGTACCGTTTGCCCGATCGGACTCGTAATTTGGAAGCGTATTCTTAAGGACGCGGAGGGTAATATATGCGACATTTCCCCCCCTATTATTTTCATCCTTCCCCTCCGCTGATATATTTTCGACGCAAATCTGTACCGTTTGACCGATCGGACTCAAAATTTGGAAACGTATTCTTTAGGACTCTGCAGGTAACACAGGCTATATTACCTCCCTCCTCTTTTACCTTTTCTCCTCCCCCTGATATATTTTCGATGCAAATCTATGCCGATCGAGTCAAACCTTTGTTTCCCCCCACAAATTTGTGTTTAACTTAATCCTTAACGAACGAATAACGAACAGCTAGTTTAAAATAAGAATGTTTCGCATTATTAGTCAATCTATGAGTCACGTATTGAAGTAACTGAGGTTCTGTTTTTATCAGATCTAATCGCATATTGGGTTAAGGTACAGATACACATGCTTCTTTACTGGCATGCTAATAAGCATGCCACTAATAAGCATGCCCTAACAACTGTACACATTTGCTCATTACTGGCATGCTTATTAGTGGCATGCTCATAAATAAGCATGCCCAAAGCTAACAATCAAACACACATGCTTATTAGTGGCATGCTCTTTTCATAGAATAGAGACGCTCTTGTTCAAAATGGAAACTTTGCAAACTGAAATAGAAAATTCAAGTGAACCAATAAATCAAAAAAGTTCCCGATTTCCATCCGCACATTTTTGATTTTAGTTTATATAATTTTTATTGTAAGATTTGAATCATTCATGCCTATTAATAAAGTTTCGTAAACATTATTTATGACTATATTATTTTTACACAACGGTGACCGAGTATTCCGCAGACATTCGTGATTCCTATAATAAGTCACGAAAAGTAATGTTTGAGAAGATCGCATCGATAATACTAGCCGCGAAGCCCGCGAATGACATAAGCATGCTCATAAATAAGCAAGTCTGTTCACACATGCTCCAAAGATACCCCTTCTCTATGGTGAATGACAGTGGCATGCTCATTTCTAGCAATGTGCGTACACACATGCCACTAATAAGCATGCCACTGTCAAAGTCGATACTGCGCATGCTCACGTGCCACTAAAGAAGCATGTGTATCAGACGCCTTAAGGAAGAATAATATAAAACATTTATCGTAATTACTGATTGTGTTAGATGGGTGGGTTTTTACGTTGTGCGTTCCGCGCCGCATAGTAGGTACTTTAAATTTATTAACGTGACGTGAAAATTTATTGAAAGGGTTCATTATGTTAATTAACGAAACATTTTTCCCGACAGACGCGAGGCAACGTCCGCGACCTTGGCGTACACAATGCCGTAATGAAGCATTAATTGTGGCAATCTTCCACATAACAATCGCGAAAATTATTCGCACAACTAGGCAAGGAAAACGATTTCAGGGCTGTGGAAGTCGTTTCGCTCTATTAACGCACGTTCGGCTCGGGCTTCATCTGGAGATGTGTGGGCGCGCGGCACAATGCCCGCACATTCAATGTGTATACATGCACTAATGAGTGGGAATCGAGGTAACCCACATCTGGCCGTTGTGATCAAGAATACATTTCGTATTGCCATTCTACAACGTTGTAAGCGCTTGAACGTGCAAAATCCGAGTGTGTGTTATTTATTACATATTTTAATTAAAATTCTTGAACTATATGCTAAATGGGACATACAATATTTTAAACAATGGAACAAAATAATGCGGGTACGGGTATATAATAATCTATATGCAGGGTTATTTGTAAAACATTAATAACCTCGCAAGGCTATATTCCTGCCTTGATTATGAGTCGAAAATGTTCAAGCTATTATGACCTAATATTAATAGTTAAGGTGATATGCGACATCAAAGTTTGCATTTTTCTTTCAATATTTCTGACTTATTTTTTGTAAAACATTGGACAATCATTACAGTAACTCAAATCAATTACGAAAAATTCATTCGTTTCAATACAACTTAAATAAAATGATAAAAGCACTGAAAAAATTCCAATTGGAATTCGAAGGTTTTTATTTTTTTATTTGACTTGTATTAAAGGGAATGAATTTTTCATATTCGATATAAGTTACTGTAATGATAGTCCAATGTTTTACAAAAAGTAAGTCAGAAATATTGAAAAAAAAAATGAAAACTTTGATGTCGCATATCTCCTTAACTATTGATATTAGGTCATAATAGCTTGAACATTTTCGACTCATAATCAAGGCAGGAATATAGTCCTGCGAGGTTATTAATGTTTTACAAATAACCCTGTATATTAATATCACTGAACACTTATCGTTCCATCACTTCGCTTTATTCTAACCACTTGGAGTCCAGAGGATCGCAATCTTTCTCCTACTTCTTCTCTTATCATTGTGATACCGTCAGTTCCTAGAGTCCTCCTTCAATCTATCGGGAATTTACCAGTTTGAGGAATTTTTACACATAGGTATCGATACTTTTGGAGTATCGATAATTTTCTCCCCATTAGTAATAGGGAATATTAATTTTAAAAATCCATTACAGCGAGACGTGGAAAATTAAAGTTAAAATATTACTTCCCATGTCTGCGAAAGTTCGTGAAAACGTTATTTATTGGGAGGAATTCAGGAGGCAGAACACGACGGCGTGTGATCTTGGACATGATAGAAAAATCGGACAAAAAGTGAATTTTGAAAGGAAAACGCAATTCATTACGACAAGGAAACGATAATTATTAGAATGTAGAAAATAATATCTAAAATTGAGTAATTACTACCTCAGCCAATTATTGTGAAGAATGTAAATATACATGCAAAAAAATGTATAAACATTTTTATAAATATCAATAGAGTTTTGCCACAGGTGCCTCAAAAATGAAAAGAAATTCACTTGCAATGTTATGAAAAGGCGTTGGTCAATTTAATTCATTATTTATTTTGGTAGCAGAGTTCTAAAGCTTTAAGTAGAAGTGATTGATGAAGGCGGTAACATCGCTAGGCGCCATTGCTTTAATATTTACACACAGAGCTTCGGTAGTTGCGTTTTTATTACGCACGGAGCAATAGATCAGTCGATTCGTTTGTTTACACATGTTTGTATTGTGTAAATAAATATTATATAACCTTGAACATTTAGGATAAAGTTGCGGAAAGCTGAGCATATGTATATTTTTTTAGATTTTGTGTTAGATTTTAATTGACCGAATCCGCAAAATGAAAAATCATAATTAGGCGATAGAATAAACGGACGTTAGTTTATAGGAATATATGTAGATTTTATTAATTTCAATCTATGTACCAAAATATTGGCAGTTATTAAAATATATTTTTTAAGAATGCTACTATTTTGTAGGAATAAATATATAATTTTAAATATGCATAAGAAATATAATAAAAAAATAAAAATAAAGGTAAATATACTTATAATAATAAAAATAATTAGCAAAAAACTCAAAATGTTGGAAATTGTATAAAATTTATAAATACATACAATTTTAAAAATATGTTTTTTTTGTAACATTCTGTAAAATTAATTTTTTTAAATTTATACTTTTTGTGCAATTAGATTTTTTCATATGCAAAAATAAAAATTGTGCGCTATGCAATAGAATTTAATGTTATCTAAGTTCAATTCAAAGAACTAGAAGACTAAGGATGTGACAACTACACACGTTTCTTATGAATCAATCGATGAATTATTACACCGATGAAGAAGAGCTAAAACCGTTTCAGCGCTTTTATTCATCAGGTTTGTTGAACCACCAAAGTTTGATACTCAAAGTACGTTAGTCTGTGGTAACTGAGAGGACAATACTCTGTCCTAGATGTTATCAGCAAGGGGTCGAAACGATTTATCGAATGAGAATGAGAATCATTACATTTTCTACCTATCTACTTTGGTAACTATTTAAAATTTTATTTAAATAAATATTTTTATTTCATTTTTTAAGAACAAAATACAAGTTCCGGGAGCAACCTTTCATGTGTACATTTTTCTGTATAATTATTGTTAACACTGTAGCCATTTTTTTTGCTAAGCGATGAAAGCTCAAATTCTTAACACTCCCGTTCCGGAACGGGGTTACAACTTAACCCCAAAAATCATATTTTTAAAACTATTTAATAATTATTAATGAAACTGAGCTGGCATTCTTTTTAATCCTTATAAATATTCCAAAGAATACAACACCCAAGGAAAATAAAATAATAATGTGTCAAATATTAAATAAATAAAAAAAAATAATAATAAGACAGTCAAAAGTAAAGAAAAATATGTTTTTCCACAGATCGTCAATATTCTTTCGATACGCTTACTTCATTCTGCTTGCGCGGCTTCTGTCAGTCAGACGCATGTGGGTCATGAGACGTCAAAATACTACGGTTTCTTATAAAATTACGAAAAATGTAGTAGAACCTTGTTACTTACTTACTTACCGTCACGCCGTTTCCCCATGGGGGCAGGCAGAGAGGATAGAGCGCCATACTCTTCTGTCCTGACATACAACTTTCGCTTCGTCTACATTCATACATCTTCGCATGCAAGCTCGACGGTTGTTCAGGCTTCTAACAGGACCATCTTCCAGTATCTGGTTAATCTGGTCATGCCACGTCTTCCGTGGTCGCCCTCTCTTTCTGGCGGCGTCGACACTTGCATCATATATATTTCTTACCATTCTTTCCTCATTCATTCGCTCAACATGCCCAAACCACCTGAGCGACCCTATTTTTATTCTCTGTATTATGCTACTATCAGCTTTACATTCATTCCTAATATCTTCATTCTTTACTCTATCATACATGGATTTATTACACATACGTCTAAGGGCCCTCATCTCCACTGCATTCAATCTACTTTCGTTCCTCTTCTGCCAGCTCCAGGCTTCACTTCCATACATTAGTGTCGGTACCAGAACCTTGTTCGCATTGCATAAGAAATGTCATTGAAAATATTATGAAACATTTTCAAACCATTATATTTCACTAAAACGCAAATTTAGTTGGGGTAACTAAGTTATCCCACTCCGATCCTATTTTAGATCTTCCGGTACCCGAAGGTTAAATTAATATTGCATGGAAAAGCAGCCGTGCTGACCACTAAAGGATCGTAAACTGAAAACTACGTAATTATTTATACTTTTTTCATCGATCATCACGAACGAAGGGAATTTGCAGACGCATTGCAAATAATTGAAGTAAAAATAATAATAAAAATAAATAAAAATAATCTCAGGGAATTCCCTGAGATTATTTTCACTTCTAAAATGTAGTTCAGTAACATGAGTAATAAACTCACTACACGGTGGAAAATGGTTAACATAAAAAAATATTCTGGTCTTAATTTGCTTTTTAATATTTCATACAGGGTGTACCAGAGCTAGCAGCAGAAACCTGGCGGGTAGATTCCTGACTATTTTATGAGTCTAAAATGTTCGAGCAACCATGGCCTAATATCAATAATTATGGAGGTATGCAATATCAAAGTTTGCATTTTTTTTCAATATTTGTTACTTATTTTTTGCAAAAAGTTGAACTATCATTACAGTAACTTATGTCGATTGTGAAAAATTCATTCGCTTTTTATTTTAGACTCATAACATAGTCAGGAATCTTCCAGCCAAGTTTCTGCTGCTAGCTTTGGTACACCCTGTATATAATTTATTATGATTAATTTTCTTTTTACACGAATTAAAAATTAACCTTTACAGAAAATGTTTTTGCAACCCAGAAATGTTCACATATTCCGATTGCCGCGTCGTTTTGTTTATGTTTATGAATTTATGACCAAATTTCTAAATGACATCAGGATAATAAGCAAGAGATACAAAGATGTCGCTTGTATTCTTATATCTTTTGGGAAAATTTACATACTAGGATTTAAAATACAATATATTTGTAAAACTTCATTATATAGCACAATATCATCACCGTTTTGATTATAAAGATATTAAAAATATCGATGAGTTTTAAAAAAACTTTTAACATGAAATTGGTTTGGTTTGGTAAGAGTACACAATAATCCTGATGAAGAGAACATTGTTCTCGAAACATGTAGATTTTTTAATCTAATATAGTGGTGAAAACAAAGTAATTTGTGTTTTATTTTAATAATAATGTCACCACAAAGTTCAAGCCTTCATACAGAAGAAGAAAAAATATTCTTCGAACAGTTAAAGAATATTATGTCTGGTAAAAATAGTTGTGGTGTATATATAGGTACAAGTATACACGCAAAACCGCTACTACCCATACCCATATGGAGCCCATATGGGAGTAGCGGTTTTGCATCTATACACCACAGCTATACCTTCCTCGTGATATTATTAACTTTAATTCAATAAAAATACTTACCATTGAAAGCATGTTGGACGCCTTCGGTCGCACTTTTGTTCGGAAGAAATTGTGATAAAGAACAATTTTCTTCATCACCTTGGAACTTCTGGGAATCAACGCTGTGCTTGGAATTTTATTGCCAAACGTCTGCGGCTCTGTGAAATAAATATTAATTTGACATCAATTAATGTTACTGTTTGTGATTTATAATTAAAATCGATTGATTAATAATTATATTTTTCTATAAATAAAATGTTTACGACGTTTGCGAAACTTACTTCTATCGTATCGCCAATTTTTATGCATATCACTGATCGATAATAGGCAGAAAAGAACCACCAAGGTTTGTAAGGTCTTTGAAATCATGGTTCACGAGTTTCTGGAATAAATATATCTAATTAGCAATTAATGGATTAAATTTTCAAATAACGCCAGTGTCTTCAAGTTTGTGTTTACTGGGGTATTATGCCGTGTTGTTACGACATCAGGGTTGATGATGGACCCTGCAATGGGATCCGAAACGTCGGCCCGAAAGGTCGTAACAACACGGCATAATACCCCAGTAAACACAAACTTGAAGATTCTGGCCGTGAAAACCTAAGAACATTCTTAACGCCAGTGTCATCAGCAATGTTCCCAAATTATAAAAAAAACTCAAGTGGTTATTAAAAATAATGTATTCAAGGTGAAAATACTTTTTAATGAAGTTTAAAATTAATTAATTTTTAATAAATATTATTATTAAGTTCTGCAGGTTAAGTGTTATTTTGAATGTGACGGCTGTTTCGGCTTGTAAGGCCATTATCAAACAATGTAATTCTACCACATGTAATCGACTTATATATAAGGTTTAAGTTACCCCTTCCCCTATGGACAATTAGAGTTTTCGGAGAAGCCCTATATTAAATATAATTTTTTTCTAGGCACTTATCATTAAAGATTCCCCGGTTTATAAAATTCTGTGTTACGCTTAGTTATCAAAATTCCCCGTTTTCTGTTAGTGATTAACTGAAATACTTTGAAAGTGCCTCTATTTAGTTGTTAATTTATTAACACTCATGAGATTATTAAATTAAATATTATTTTAATTTATAGCCTTGATTTTCGGTTTCGTAAACTATTAAAAATTTAATTAAAAATAAATTTATTTAAATTTCATTAAAATTAACAATTAAAAATTAACATGGCGTTCCACAAACTAAACACAAAAACCATTAATGAATATTGTTTGAAATTGAAATATTATAGGTACTAAGATATTTAATTTTTTATATACATTAATGTACCAAATCTAAAGGTCTGGCAAAATTTTTGAAATACTCTAATTCAAAGAGAGGTACAGTTTTCAGTATTTGAATAAACGCAGTTTGCAAATCTTTTCCATATATTTTTTTCCACATTTTTTTCAAATATTTTAGATCCATCGTGAGAAATTAAAACTATAGAGATTAACCATGCATATTGTGTACATGGTTGAGTCTTACGATATGTATATACGTGTACTTACGACGACTTAATCGGGAAAATATGTAGTTTTATTTTTCAAATCATGGGTAGGTTTCTATTTAAAATTGCTTAAAGCGTGACACAAAGCAAAGTTGGATCTACAATGTAAACTTTTATGAATACGAATACGAAGTGATTATTTATTTATATTATATTGTATTGTATTTATATTGTATAACATTTCCTTTACTTAGCACCCAAACTTTACAACATCCAGTTTTTTTTTTTAACAAAAGATGAATGACTGAGAAACTACGAGGAATAGTTATTTCAGTGCTTATATAGTGGTGGGTGGCTTAAAAACGAATCACACCTTTCATTGTGAATTTTTTTTTCCAAAATAATTTTGTTTTTATTTTAAATAATTTTTGTGAACTAAATAAAACAATGAATGTTCCTATATTATTTTTGGAAGCAAAGTAGGGGCAGACTAATTAACTAACTATCCCATCACGCCATTTCTCCGAAGGGGGAGATAGAGAGGATAGAACGTTATATTCTTCTATCTTCGCACCCCACTTTTGCTTCGGCTACATTCATACATCTTCTGATGCATGCTCTGCGGTTGTTGAGGCTTTTAACAGTGCCGGTCTTTCGCGGACAACATCTCTTCCTGCTGCCTTCAACACTCGCATATTTTCTTAACCATTCTTTCATCGTTCGTACATTCAACATGACCAAACCTTCTCAGGGAATCTTTCTGTACTAAATGTGTCTTTGGCAAATTGAGAAGGAGGAAACACAATAGAGGGGTTCGTACATACGGTATAGCTGGCATATTGTTTGTACTCCGTTACCTTAACTCCATTTCGAACCAAATACACCGAAACAGTTAATCAGGTACACCGTCGTTTCCTGGCTGCATTAACAATATAACGAATGAGAAACGAGTTTGTAAATAAATGACTTGGTGTTTACAGCTAAGAAAAAGATGAATAAAATTAATCACTCGGTCAATCTTGTTACCCATCCAACTATGTAGGTCATACTTGATGACAGGAATAACAGCTATGTACCTATACGTGCAAGAGATGATAATATTTTTTACGAGACATCTAGCGCACAATGCAGAATATCTGAGTACAAAGCTATCAGGCAACCAGAATATCGGTGCGTTCACGCAAGCAGTTTTATTCCTTGGTATTTGGGGTCTCGAGAAAAGCACCGTGAATCCAGATACCGGTTTAGGCTTTGGACAGAAAGAGGACGAGTGTGGATGGTGACCCGTAATATTATCAACGATGTGGACAGCAATAAATGTGTAATAAAGTAATGATAAAAGAGTAAATTAATAATAAAATGTGTAATATTTGGAATTATTTCAGTTGACATATTTTTTTATGATTTATGATTTTTGCTATTTTATTTTATGCTAATAATGTATTTTATAATATTTTAAGATTTCGCACAAACGCAGGTTAGGTTAGGTTGTTATCAATAAAAAGAGTCATTCTTCAGTAATTATACAGGGTGTACCAGAGCTAGCAGCAGAAACTTGGCCGGTAGATTCCTGCCTATATTATGATTGTAAAATGTTCAAGCAACCATGACCTAATATCAATAGTTATGGAGATATACAGTATCAAAGTTTAATTTTTTTTTTCAATATTTCTGACTTTTTTTGCAAAAATTTGAACTATCATTACAGTAACTTATATTGATTACGAAAAATTGGTTTACTTCAATACAACTTAAATAAAATGATAAAAACCCTTGTAAAAAAAAAACTTTTTTCAATTTTTGCAAGGTTTTTATCATTTTATTCGACTTATATTAAAGGGAATGAACTTTTCATAATCGACATAAGTTAATGTTATGATAGTTCAACTTTTTGGAAAAAATAAGTCAGAAATATTGAAAAAAATGCAAACTTTGATACTGCGTATCTCCATAACTATTGATATTAGGTCATGGTTGCTTGAACATTTTACACTCAGGAATCTACCGGCCAAGTTTCTGCTGCTAGCTCTGGTACACCCTTACAAAACTTCTACAACAAACAAAAGGTTTAATTTTATTGTTTTTAAAAACAATTAAATTATTTTTTTAAATTTATTTTAGTCCCTACATTGTAACATCACTGTAATTTTTGTCATATTTTAGAAACATTTTTTCTATTGAAAATAAGGTTGACGAAGCGTTCAAGGGTCTAGAAATTCACACACCTAGTTAATTAATACAGTTTGATGTACACATCAATAAATCTTTGCCATTTTAACATAAAAATACTAGATATTTCAGCTGTCAAATATATATCGATCGATATCAAATATCGCTCATGCATGTATATAAATATGTAGGTAGAACAAGCTTATGAATTGCAATATTAAAGAAAGAATACACAATTTTCTAACCTTTTTACCGAGTTCACTGAACGATGCACAAATTTCAATTATTTGTGATTGAAAACTAAAATATATATACAATAAAATATATATACAATAAAATATATATATATATACAAGTTATAAGACGAACTGCCCGGAATTATAATTTTAATGATCACTTGCGAGTTGATACGACGTGTGACTGACTCCGCACTCCGCCGGCGAGAATCAAGACAATTTAGTAGTCCAATATTCGAGCGTCTTCCTTTTTATACTGAGAATGTCTGTTTTATATGAACATGCATATTCATATATTTCATCATCACAGACGCGATCTTACGGACAAATTAAGATCAAATTAAAATTCAGTTTAATATTTTGTTTTACCAGGTAAGATAAAACGACAATAGGTCTGTACATCAAACGCATTTGTAAAAATTTGCAAGCAATAAATCTTACCCGTTTACATAAAAAGTTCACAAAAAATTACCTAGTTTGGTTGATAATGATCAGTACTCAGAAATCATATATGTAATAGTGATAACTTTTCATTTGTGATATAAGAAAGGGTTTCTGTTCTTATTTTTCTTCTCTTCCACTGAACTTCTTTAGGACCCGGCGGGTACCATAGGCGACATTTCACCATCCCCTTTTACCCCTTTCCTACCCGCTGATATATTTTCAATGCAAATCAACTCAAAATTTGGAAATTTATTCTTTAGGACCCGGTGGGTAACATAGCTGACCTTTTACCCCATCCCCTCTCCTTTTTATATTTTCATCTTTCATTCATCATCAAATCTGTACCGTTCGACCGATCGGACTCAAAATTTGGAAACATATTTTTTTAGGACCCGGTCATAGGCAACATTTACCCCTCCCCCTCTCCTTTTTATATTTTCAATGCAAATCTGTACCATTCGACCGATCGGACTCAAAATTTGTAAACATATTCTTTAAGACTCAGTAGGTAACGTAGGCGACATTTCCCCCTCCCCTTTTACCCCTACCCCTCCCCTGATATATTTTCGATGCAAATTTGTACTGTTCGACCGAACGGACTCAAAATTTGCAAACTTATTATTTAGGACTAGGTGGGTAATACAGGCGACATTTCCGCTTCCCTCTCCCCCCCCCCCCCAGATATATTTTCTGTACAAATCAACACCGCTTAACCGATTGGACCAAATTTTGCATACATATTCCCGAGGAAAAAATATACCACATTTCTTCCCTAGACATCCTATCCATCCCGGGCTTGATTAAATGGAAACATTGTTTTAATTAGAGGCTTTGCAAAACAATTGAGCCCTTGTTTCCCCCCACAAATTTATTTTCAACATAATCCTTAACCCGTGTAACGGTGCAACGCCGGGTACGAACAGCCAATATTAAATAAAAATGAGCACAAAATCGAACGGTAGAAACAATTAAACAAAGTACGATAATCACTCCCCTGAGGGAAAAATAAAAAGAAAGTTGTGTAACACGGACAGAGGACTCGCCAGTCCGGAAATCCACTACCGGCAGATATAAATCACGGTAGAGGTCAAGTTAATGACGTTACAGGTAAGGATTTAAAATAACAAACAAAAAAATCTAAATACATATTTTTCTACGTAAAAATGTCCGCCACTAAACTACCAAGACGCTACCCTAAATGGCGCTGTCGCCTCAACTCGCAGCCTAACGCTACTAACATAAACATACTACGATTTCACGATAATTTTATTTGTTGTGAAAGTTAAATTTTAATTGGAATTTTGTAAAAAAATAAATTAGAAATCATAGGTCATTTGGATTAACAGACAACGTGAGTTCATTAATATTGTAATTTGTTTACTAAGATGAATAGGTATATCTAGGTAATTAATGTAAAGAAGTTATATTGTAAAAGTTAGGTAATTAAGCTAAAATTAGGTCACACACACGTCACGAATTACTCAACATCACTTAGTTTATAAGAATTTAAAATAATGAACGGAAATTTATTTTGGTTAGATTTTTGAGCACAGACGTTTTAGCAGCGCAACTGCGTTTTCTTTTCAACTGCGTCGTCGGTGTGTATAAAAGTAATTCAAACTGCAATGTCAAAGTGATTCAAACACTTATAGTTACTATGACATCGACATTGTTTCAACTCACCTTTGATTCAACCCTCCTCGGTCTCCCCTAATAATTAGCAATCAAGAGAGCTCAGCCCTACTTCTGTGCTATCTTATTTTACCCTCTAAGTGTATTTAGAGGGTAAAATGTCACCCGTGAACTACATATACATGGACGTATCTTAAAATATCTTCAACTCACCAAAGAATACGTAGGTACTTACCTAAAATATAATGGTTATTTAACTTCCAGTAGAAACACGTCCTGGGTCTTAAATTTGGACTTTTTGGTTCCTGAGCTGACTTCACCTCGAGGTATGTTCCGTTTCGAAAATAATTAGCGAACTCCCAACAATCACAACAAACAAAAGACTAACGATATCGAAGTATCACCTGTACGGTTTGATTTTAATCAGCCAAGTTGACCGAAACCTATAAACGTGTTTCGATAATCAATAATTAAAGCAGTAGGTAATAAAAACCCTGCGAAAACTCTCAAATTCATCGAATATGCCACGAAGAGAGTTGGAAGAGTTTATTCTGCTCGCAATTGTAAAATTCGCCACTCGTACAAAATTGCAATCCGAAAAATTCGTGATCCCCTTTGACGATCCCGGGACCAGCTCCCGAATTCGAACTTATTTACTTTAAAAATAATAATGCAAGACAAATAATCATTTTATTGTGAAACAATTGTATTATCACGAATGATATTTGTTTATTTATTTATACACAAATACGTTACAAAGCCTTTAACAACAGCAAAAAACATAATACATGCTGATAAAGATCGCTAGCAACAACATAAAAAAAATCACATCCCTAAAATAAAATAAGAAGAAAAAATATTTAAATAATTATTAAAACTGCTGTAACAATATCGAATCGTGCGCAACAGCATTAATAACATTAGATATACACGATCGAAGACTTACATTAAAAAGTTACATTAGTTAGTAGGTATACCTGTATATTAATTACCAAGTCTCTGAATTCTGCAGACTGGCGAGTTATGTTCCGCGTTGGTAATATTAATGATACAATGTATGTATTTCAAGTTTAATGTTTTTTGTCTAAATTAAATCAAATTTTATTTACCTACTTGTTTTTCTACATTTTCAAAAAAATTTGCTATAATGGTAAAATTAAAAAAAAATCGATTCTGACTATTTTTGAGTTCGTAGTGGGGCACAGTTGACAAAAAAATATCTAAAATTGGCCGAAACCGGCCCATCAACCCTACTATTTTTCTTAAATCTTTCTAGAAAGATTTCTCTTTCTCTCACTGAACGCCCCTTCCGTAATGATAGTTCAACTTTTTGTAAAAAATAATTCAGAAATGTTGTAAAAAATGTGATATTACATATCTCCATAACTATTGATATTAGGGTTGCTTGAACATTTTCGACTCATTATCGAGGCAGGAATGTACTATGTTATTTCGTATGTTTTAAATGTTGTCTCATAAATAGATACCTAATTATTATTTAAAAAACATACGTTTATTAAAAAATATTTCTTTGTAAACATCCTGTTACTCAAACATAAATCGTCCCTATTAAAGGTTTGAACAGACTGTACGTACGTAATTTCTCGTAAATATGTCTAGAGGGATTCCACCGAATGAAACATACGTAATTTATTGTAAATCTATCTAGGGATTTCACAGGATGTTATGAACTGATAACAGAATAGTAAATTCAACTAAATACGTGGAATTGCTGTCAATTTCATAGAACCCCATTACACCACCATAAAGGTAACCCGACGAGGGACTTCGGATATATGATGTATAACAACATCGTTTGGTAATGCCTTGTTGCATTTGATCGATTTACTACCCCCTTTATGATATTCCAATACATTTCCCTTTGTCCGTTTCTTACAAAACTAAGGCCCGGTTGTTTCAAGTTCGATCAAAGTAAGCGGTCGATTAAAGCATAGATTTTTACGAAAACGGATCGTCTGATTGGTGGAGAACGTAAAAATCTATGCTTTAAAAGAACGCTTACTTTAATCCAACTTGAAACAACCGGCCCTAAGAGACACTGCTGATGCTGGTGATGACTGCTGTGAACAAATTAAATACCCAAGCATATCACGGGGGTGGCCAATTTACGAATATTACAAAAACCGATTCCATAACTCAGTTCTTAAAACATCCAACATACAAAATTTAAAACTGCATTTTAAAGCTGAGAAAAGTACCAGGGGCTATTATACTTTAGTTTTATTGGAAATGTCGTTATGATAATGGTATAAAATATAAAGTGGACAATTAAAAGGATTTTTCATTTTGTACCAAATTTCCGACCGAACGTCGGTGGTACAAAATGTTCATCATCTTCAATCATATACAATTTTTTCTTTAGAATAAATACTTTTTTTTTTTGGCAAATTGACACAAATTTTATAACTACATTATACGGAAACTAAAATATTACAGTGATTAAACACAGAACTTCTTGTAGTTAAAGGATTAAAACATTCTAACTACAATGCTGATACTAATAATTCTTATTTAAGAAAAGACTTAAAACGCACTTGTTTACAAAATCTTTCCCAGAACCTTTTTAATATTGTTGTTTTTTACGTTGTTTTTTTTTTACTATTTTATGTTTTGAACTGTTTTTCTTTCTCTTTTCTTTTTCATTTTGTGATTCTATGATTTTAGTATGTAAGAATTTTTTGTGTGTAAAGCGCCCTTGAGGTGAAATTTTCAC
Source organism: Agrypnia vestita (assembly GCA_016648135.1). NCBI lineage: Eukaryota > Metazoa > Arthropoda > Insecta > Trichoptera > Phryganeidae > Agrypnia > Agrypnia vestita. The sequence continues at coordinate 116,676 of JADDOH010011337.1, read as the reverse complement.
AAAAATGGCGCTATATAAATAATCCAATATTATTATTATTATTATATAAAATTATCGTTAATCGTCGTCTCTACAAGTACTTACCTATTGGAGTACTTTTAGAAAAACTGTAATTTCCTGGAGAAACACTGAGAAGGGATTGATATTCTTCAATAAAATTATAAAAATAATCGTTAATTTTAATATTAAAAATATATTTATTTTTTGCATATACATGCGGTCTATGCGTGTATAGACCGCATGTATATGCAACAAAACCATTAAATTCTAGATCTTAAAATCGTTATAATATGACTATTATATAATGTTAAAAGCCGAAGAAATGTGAGAATATCGGAATTGTGTATAAACTAACCTAACCAAAGTTAGGTTATGTTATGTTATGTTAGGTTAGGTTGGGTTAGATTTATCTATAACTAGCCTAATTATTCCAAAACACATCAACGCCAGCCAATAACAAGAATATTATCACTAAGTCTACAAATAACTGTTGAAATACGATATGAATACGGTTGTCATAGATAAAAATATATGCATCCAATATTTACTGAGAAATAAAAAAAACGAGTTGGTAGTCCTGCTTGCCCCCAGAGAGATTTGAACTCTCGACCCCTGGTTTACAAGACCAGTGCTCTAACCCCTGAGCTATGGAGGCACGGCCGGCATTGCCAAAATGTCATGATTTGAGCTTAACCACCTCTTCGCAATATAATCTCTCAGTTTATAACGAAAAATGTAAAAAAAATACTTTGTGCATCACACGCGTACTTATTTAAAAGTTTACAAAATCAAATTCCCTCGTCATTCTAAGTGTAAGTTCGAGTGATTCTTTTTTTTGGTCCCAATTAGCTTTAGATAAATCAGGGTCTATTGGGTGCGGTAAAGCTAGAGCAAACCTATTTGAAAATCCAGTCACTTTGACTTCAGTTTTAGTGACTTCCAAATCTAAACTGGTCGAGGTTTCGCCAGGTAAATGAATGCTTAGAACCATGTCTTCACAACTAGCTGTAGCTGGAGTTTTGGCACTCATTTGCAAGAACATGTCTTCCGCAGTGACAGCCTGCCTATATTTTATTTCGTAAGAGACGTCTTTTCTATCATATAGTAATGTCTGGGAAATTTCCTTCTCTTCTTGTATTTCATATTCTTCGATTGTTTTAGGGAGTTCTGATTTTCCACACAATTCTTTTCGGGGGTGCGGAACCAAAGGTCTCTCAATCTTGTAGCCTGTAAAAAAAATATACATATAATTTTCTGTTAGCACTCTACGATGCATAAGACTTCTGGAAATTAAAAGTGATGTGTCTACCTAACTACCTACCTGCTGTCGGTAAATCATCTTCCTGTTTAACTTCCTCTTCCGGCGGTTTTAACAGCTCAACTAATTTTAATAAATCTATGTCGCTTGTAAAATCCATTAATATTAATAAAATTCCTTGATTTTATAGTAAAAGAAGTAGGTATACTTTTTTAGGTTATTAAAAATCAATACTGAAATCACAAATAAAAGTTCCATGGCAACCCTTTTGTTGCCATGGAACTTTTATTTGGATTTATTTGATTTACTGACATCTACAGGATATTACACGAAGAAAAATGACGATTGCGAAATTCAACCGAACATAGAATAATGAAATTCATCATTAACATTAATACCTATCGTGGTTTTATCTGATTTTTGGAGTTTTAGAGGATTTTTCCACCTTTTCACAAAGGAAACGTAATTTTACAAATAATATTTTATTATATTTTTTTCATCTCATAGTACCTACACCATATAATTTTAATTTTTTGAGACTTTTTAAAATAAGCAAATGGTGAGTATAGAAAGACAATCAAATTAGTTGGGTAAGCCGTGCACACAATGTGCCTCGCACGCACGACTCTCACATGCTAATTCGATTGTCTTTCTTAAATGAAAAGAAGTCTACACTATCACATTTAATTTTTCAAATACAGTCATCACTCTCTATAACGAAATCCAAAGGACGGGGCAATTTGTTTCGTTTTTTTTGTATAGGTATAGAATAGAGAGTTTTCATTATAAGGAGTGAGGAACAAAATTAACTTATATCTATAAATATAAATAAAGCAAAATTTATTTATCAACTTTGTAATAAACACATTCTCTTAGTATATCGTAGAGGATGTGAGTCTGAAGCGTTGGCCGACATAATTTTTTTTCGCTCCACCATATTGCATGAATCAAATAAACTTTTTATTACTAGTCATATTTATCGCATAAATATCAGTCATCAAATGAATGCCAGTAGAAAGACGGTTGTTTATATTGAAAAATACCATTACGAATTTCATTTATAATTCGCTTGAAATTCATTCAAATTTGAAACTGTAATGAACCTTAATAAATGTTGCCGCCAAGAGATAACTGTATTACCCGGCTACAGAATATAAATCTATAGAAAATAAATTCAGACATTTCTGTGACTGTACAGAAAAATACATTCATAGTCCTGTGTCCACTAGTGGTGGGCGATCCAGCTCACCTGATTGACCCGGCTCATCAGCTCAATCGTTCAAATTGAACCGATTCAGTAAACCGGCTCAATTTGATCTGAACCTGAGTTAACTGATCTGAATATGAGTTCAGCTGATCTGAATCTGAGATATATATATCGACGACCAAAAAAAAAAAAGGTCGCCGGAAAAAATATACATATCGATTTTGGGGAACCCAAAAAACTTTTTTCCCTTCTGACCTTATGATGATCTGATTGATCTGATTGAGCGTTGAGCTAATAAAGATCCGGTTCGTTCGCGAACGACGCACCTCTAGTGTCCACAAGTATTCTGTATGTCCGGTGGTAGGAGAATTCCAAGAAACAGTCTTTCCAGGTGTCCCTATTTAGGCGGAAGTGTACCAATTTTTTCACAATAGAGAGTGAGCTATTTTGTTACAGAGTGAATTCGTACATGGGTTCTTATGGAAAACCGAACAAGTTTGGTTCATTTTTACGTTATAAAGAGTTTTTCATTATAAGGAGTTTCATTACAGGGAGTGACGACTATATTTAATTTATACATATAATGATTGAATATGTTGAGGTTATGCCAAAAACTATATTTATTTTTAAATTTAACAAGTTATCTTCCTAACTTTTATGAAATGTTTTTACATTGTATTTTAATGTCGCACTAGGATTATCTATTAGACTGATTAGTGTCCTGTTGATAAACTATGTAAAAAATAATATTGAAAAATCTGATCTAACGTCTTTTCGCTGTCCTTGGTCACAAACGCTTTCAACTGCTATAAACATTACCTGTTTCAACACAAAAATTTCTAGAAAGAAAGTTTAGTATAATAAGAATTGAATATAAAAAATTTATAGATATAACTAACTTACGTCACACTATCTGAGGGGATAGGCAGAGATGATAAAATGCCAAACCCTTTGTCAAAACACACAACTCTACCCCATCCGCTTTCATACATCTTTTCTTTCTTATGGTTTCTTGAATCTTCTAAAAGGACCACCTTCCAACATCTGATCATGGAAAGTTCTCCGTAGACGACTGTTGCATTGTATATTCTTCATACCATCCTTAACGATACTTTTTCGTCAATATTACACTCACTTCTAATTAGTTCGCTCTTTACTCTATTACAAATGGAGGTAGATGTAAAATAAATTAAAAAATTGCACTTTAAAAAAAAGAATAAAAAAAATATTCAAAATTCCTACTGTATGTTAGAACTGAACTGTCTAAAAGGCATTAATATTGCAACCTTTTACTGTTTCTTTACAGTGTCATTCTTGATTTGGTATACCAAAATATAAATGTATTTTCATTTAAAAATATGGATTTACAATAGGTACAGAAGCCGGCAAACATCTTGAAATTTTACGACGTAGTGGGGGGAAGTTTGCACATGTACCATTCCACCAAAGAGACCCAAATTTTGTCTTCTGCGCATTCCCCCACTATGCCAAAAAATTTCAAGATATTTGCCGGCAACTGTACCTTTGCTATAGAGTAGCCAATAATGTATTGTCACCAACTAGCTGACTGACGGATTTATTAAAGTACCTACATATTGACAAACTAGAATGTTTAAAAGATAAGATTCCTTTCGACACAAGGGCGGATTCAGAACCTAGGTAGACCTGGACTCAGCCCTAAATTATGACTTCTTGTGACTTGACCACGACTATGTGACTCTCCTCTGGCGCCAAAGCAGGATACGCCCTTGCTTCGACATGATCGTCACAATGAAACAAATGATATGTACCTGCCCGTGTAGAGAAGATTAGTTATTTGATGACCACTGGTGGGATACAAATCTTGAACATCTGAGTGAGCAGCACAGAGTGAGCTCATTGTTATCAAGAGTGGTATACAATTATTTTTAGAAGTCTAACTACTATTTTATTTTATAATTTTCATTTTGATGCATACAGGTTACATTTATTGTATTGGATTAAAGGAATTTTAATTCTCAATACAAAATTATAATTTTAATATTTCACAAATACACAAGAAAATTATGATGTTTTGTTATATTTATTTATTTATATATATATATATATTTTGTTATATTTATTTATTTATATATATTATTATAATTATTATTATTATTGATAATGGGCAGGCAGCTTAAGCTGATAGGCCCATATCACTGTCTCTCATTTGAATATCCAGCCTATTCTTAAATTGGTTGACACTGGCTGCAGACACAACATCCTCGGGCAAACTGTTCCACATATTGACCATATATAGTTATATTTATTTGTTTTATTTATTCTATATCAAATATGTATATGAAAATGTTATATAGAATTACATTTTCTGTCGGTCAATCTAATGTAGGTTCCAACAACCACTTAATTTGGTGCTGAACATACCTACTGAAATAAACAGAAATCTCAGTATAATTAAACAAATCTAATACATATCACAACTTAATTTTATTGCAAATGTTCCACATCATTACAAATATGTTGTGAGGTTTCCAATTACCTGCTACAAATATGCTGATACATCAGACCTTCACAGCTTCCACTTATTTGTAATACATTAGTACTTTGGAAGATTTGGTTATTTATTTCTCCCAAACACCAAGCGAAATGCCATGCCCACACATTTATCAAATACATACATATACAGGGTTATTTGGAAAACATTTATAACCTCGCAGGACTATATTTCTGCCTTGATTGTGAGTCGAAAATGTGCAAGCTATTATGACCTAATATCAATAGTTAAGGAGATATGCAACATCAAAGTTTGCATTTTTTTTTCAATATTTCTGACTTATTTTTTGTAAAACGTTGGACTATCATTACAGTAACCTATATCAAATATGAAAAATTCATTCCCTTTAATACAAGTCAAATAAAAAAATAAAAACCTTGTATTAAAGGGAATGAATTTTTCAAATATGAAAAATTCATTCACTTTAATACAAGTCAAATAAAAAAATAAAAACCTTTGAATTCCAATTGGAAAACATTCCAATTGGAATTTAACTTATATTGAAACAAATGAAAAAATTTTATAAACAAAATTAAATTTAATTTAATAAATTAAATAATTTAATTTAATAAATTTAATAAAAAAAATTAATTTAATAAATAAAATTCAATAAACTATTTAACTTGTATTGAAACAAATGAATTTTTCGTAATCAATATATATATATTTTTTGGCGATAGGAAGACTAACTGCATCTTCTCTTTGATCAGTCTCATATGTAGAAGTAGAACTATTGGTTCCTGGCATATTCGAAATCGCTGTTATTGAGTTCCGCAGCCCCATTTGAAGTGTCGGAATTTGTAATCTTTTTTGCATGTGTGGCTCGACTAATTTTTGATGCAGAGTTTTCAAGTACTCACGCCTCGATAAAGGTTTTTTATTAGCCTCCAAAGTTTTGGTTACATATATAACATAACTATTTATAAATGCAATGTTTAGCACTCGGTAAAAATAAAAAAAGGCCAACGTCGAGTTTTTCAGCTGCAAGAGGCGAGAGAACACATTTGGTCCAAGGTGTCTACTCCGCCCTTAGTTTGATTGTAAAACTCGACCATCGTGGGCTTTTTGGTCATCTCATCAATATTGTCCCTTCCTCATCACAAGTCAACAATAGGAATATTGTCTTTTGGGGCTTTGGCTTGTATGAAAGCAATGTCAGTTCCTTGTCATAACAGAAAATAGCTGTTCTTGTCTTCCAGGTACGCTTGTGCTGTAATTCTAACGATATCTCCCTTTTGTTAGCACGTAGAATCCCAACCAAAGTCAACTTATATGGTTCTTTTACTAAACTTTTGGCTAGTGGTACCGAAGTGAACCAGTTGTCCATGGTTGTATGTCTATTTGTGCCGTGCACAGTCCGTGTCAATTTTTTGACAAAATATTCGCCAAGTGGCAATCCATCAGTTTTAGTAAAAGAACCTAGATGGGGCTCTGCATCCACCATATACTTTGTAGAATTATCTACCAACATTACAATTTTCACACCATATTTATTTGGTTTATTAGGAATATAAATTCTAAAAGAGCATCTGCCTCTGAAACCCAATAACTGTTCATCAATGGTAAGGTAGCAATTAGGTTTATAGTTCTCTTGACATGCAGATATAAAAAGATCCCACATATCTCGAAAAGGGGCATACACATCAGTCAATCTTCGCTGTTCGCGCGTAGACTTATCGTCAAATCTGAGGCAGTTTATAAGAAAATCAAATCTTTCATTAGACATAGTACTTCGGTATCGATTGCCACAAAAGGTAACATCAAAAAGCTCCCTTGATGGTAAATGATTATCCTTCATTGCTGCAGATAACGTAAGGATCCCGATCAGAGCTCCTATTTCATTGGAATCTGTCTGTCTCTGGGTGGCTTTTACATCCTTGTATTTAACGCATTTTATTGCTATCTTGGCATTAGTGTGGGTTACAATTAAATCAACCATACTATCAGTTACAAAAAATAAAAAGCAAGGAAGCGGATCTAGTTCGTTCGGTTTCACTGATGACCATTTGTGTTTGTCTTTTCCGCGAAGAATATTACTTGTTGGTGTAATAATTAATTTGTGTGGCTGACCTGAAGTACTAGGTAACAGGTCTTCAATTGATGAAGATGTACTTGCCTGGATGTCTTCAGTTGAAGGTGGTTGTTCTGTCACAGAAAAAATCTCTTCCTCACCATCTGTTTCATAAGCCGGATCAGCCTCAAGGTAGTCAGTCTTCTTTCTCACTCTCAGAGCAGTTTTCTTCGTCACTATTATCATCTAATAGCTGATGAATCATATCTAAAATAAAAATATATTCAAATAAAAATAATGTAGGTTCTTATTTCAATGTAGGCAAGTACAAAGTTTACAAAACACCGAAATAATTATAACACCAAAAAAGAATGAAAAATAACTCTGCAAGAATAACGTTAATACATACTAACCTTCGTCGATTCGACGACTCATGGTGGCTGGAACGGCGCACACAGGGCCCCTACACAAAAAACACACCCGTGTGCCGCGCGAGCTGTGGGTCGACTGAGATTAGCAGGAATTTGGAATGCGTACGACGCACTCAAAATTTACACCACTTTTATTGAGTCCGCGTCGTCGTTTTGACGAAGGTTAGCTTTCTAGGGTTAATATTCAGGTGTGATGACATGGAAGCATGCTCCGATAATTACTTTAATTAATTTTCTTTTATTTCTGAAGTCATGACGAGGAGCTAATATTTTCAACCTTGACCAGAGATTTTTGATGAGATTCAAGCCAGACTAATCCCTGGCCATGGCAGAATATCAATGTGGTTGGTGGTCCTGTAAGTATGCCTTTTACCACTCCCAGATGTCCAACACAATCTCTTGTCATATAAGCCCATATCATTACACTCACAGGATGTTTCATTGTCGCAGTGGTGTATTCTGATATCATATTTTTGTCTTTACGACAACGAACAAATCTGATTCCATCACTCCCAAACATGGAAATTTTAGTCTTATCACTTCATATCGCTTTTGCCTAGTTTTCTGAGGTCTACTCCTTATGTGTTGCTGTCATTTTTGCCTCTGTTTTATGTTAATTTAAGACTTTTTTTAAATTTATTTATTCTTGCCCGTAATTCGTTCTTGACGGCAGTCCTGCAGGGCAAGTCGGAAAATTCTCCTTTCACTCTGTGATTGGTTGAGACTTAACATTATAGTGTTGTCACAACTTAAAAATATTCTCTCTGAAATTTTGTTATTTTCAAGGCATCTGCTTTAATTTATTTTTAAAAAGTATTTAGTTTTTTTAATCATCGTACAACATGTTTACTAAAAAAGTATAGCACATGTAACATGACATAAAAAATTTTGAAGAATTGTTCAAATGAGTAAAAACTTTGGTCTCAATTAAGAGACTGTCAAAGTAATTAAAATGTGATTTTAGTAAATAAAAAACTTATAAAGATAGCGCATCCTGTGAGGTGGATACCCAGCTGATCTTCCATCTTTTGGGAGGTCTTCGGGGCAATTTCCGTAAGGCTGATTATGTAGTGCAATATAAGGGAGTTTGGTGCTGTCCTTTCTCTAGATATGACCATACCAGTCCCTTCTTCACCGACTACTCCATCGTACAATGTTCTCAGCCTCAAATATCTCTTTATTCTGGTATTTCTCATAGAATCCCTCAGAGTGTTGCCTGCTATCATCCTCAGTATCGTCATATCAGAAGTCCTCAATGTTTGTTTAGTCCTGATTGCGTCTGCCCTTGCTTCAATATCATATGTCATTATTGGTCTTGCACATGCTTTGAAGATAGATTCTCATTTTGCTCTTCAAGGTCATATCTTTATCTTTCCAAATTGTGGATTTTAGAGCACCAGAGACTGCCGCTGCCTTGTTAGCTTGGGTTTGTATTTCTTCACACAGATCAGCTCCTCCAACCAGGTCTATGCCTAGATCTGAACTCATTCTAGAGGTTTATTTTTTACAGTTTTTTGTGTTTTAAAGAGGATCATACATTCAGTTCAATGTATGATCCTCTTTCATTTTCAATAGCGATTGCCATGTAGTATTTCTTAAAAGTGTTACTTGTAAGCATTTGTCTCTGTTATGTTGTTGTCTGCATAGCAGACCGCACTGACAATTTCCTCTCCCAACCTTTATCCTAGGTGGGAGCGATTGGATCCCTTCCATCAGTTCATCCAATACAAATTGAACAAAAATGGAATTAGACTATCCCCTTGTCACATGCATATCGTTATTGGAATTGTATTACTAAGTCCTTCATCGCCTTTAACTCTGGTATTGCCTCGCATGTTTAAATCTCTAACCATATTAATTATTTCCCGAGGTATTGACTTCTATTTTTTTATTCTTAATCTCTGGTATGCCGCCGCGCTAAATAGTACACGAAAGCGCTATTTTTACTTGATTGTTTTTTATTAAAATTCGTGGTTAGACGCCACTAATAAAAAAAAAAATTTATCACTATTATAATACTACAACAATTTCTTTCGACATATCATACTAAGTATTTCCTTACCCAAGGAAAATGATTATAAAATAAAATACTGAACTTACATTGGGGTTTTGTTTGTTTTATTTCATGTTTCGATAGATTTTACAGCCAAAGGTACAAAAACAATGTAATATAATATGAATAAACTGAATAAAAAACATATTTGAAAATGAGCATCATTGCGAGCGCAGATCCGCCCAATAAGGCAAGGTGATTTGAACACATATTTTGAGTGAATCAAGATTTATTGAAAAGATAAATTTTCAAAATCATAATCTATGAAACAAAGTTTTTCATACAATATATTCGCAATAAATGTGAAATAAAAAGATAACAATAACCGAAAACAAGACTCACGCACTATCAACGGGCATTGAGAACTTTTAAGTGAATTTATTCAAAGATTTACGTCATTTCTGAAAAATTTTACTTCAAACTATTGCAAAGTAATAAAAATACAAAATAAATAACTTACTCACCTTTATCAGCAATTACTTCAATAAACGATACAAAAACCGTCGCACAACTTTCGCACCGATAATAGAAAAAATAGGTTATTTTTAATTCATTCTAAGAATGAATTTTAACTTTTTTATACCATTCTGATTTGTTGAGAACCTTCATTTGTTCAGTAAGAATACACGCGAAGGGATTTGAAAATTTATTCCGTAATATTAAACTATAATATTTACCTATATAAATGGAAAAAAAATGCACGCAGGCGTAGAAGCGCGGATCCGCGTTCCAGCAGTTTGCAGAGGTAGCGGGGATTCGAGTTCCGGCATACCAAGGGTTAAAGTAGGTAATATAATAATTTTTATATTTCGTAATATATACAGCATAAGACAAATATATTAAATTTTTAATCAAAAGTAAGTATCACGTATTTTCTTAAAAGTTATATATTGTTATTAAATATTATTTTCATCGCTAATATCCCCTGGTAGTTTCATATATAATTTCATCCCACTGTACATCTGCATCAGGATGTTTATTATATTCTTTATATAATAAGGTTAGGAAAATGGGATACATATATAGAAGTCTGAGAAATGTGGTAGACATTGCATCCCTCAGGACTACATATTGTTCCATCACTCAATCCCTATTATCCTATGGCATAATTGGATGGGGAGGGTGTGTCAGATCAGTCATGGATTCGCTGACATAAATGCATCATGCGTATAATCACCAAGAAATCGAAAATGTTTCCTTCAGATTGGAATATTTAACGTTCTTGACCCGAGACAATTAAAACCATACTTGTAAAATTCCACAAGGACAAGGTAAATTTTAATCGTACACAACAAACACGCGTTACAAGGCTGGAAAATACAATTAATTTCGAGATACCTAAAAGGAAAACGTCTTTTGGGCAAAGACAATTTAATGAAACCAAAGAAATAACTCTACACACACCTTTTAATCATCATATTACTGAGTTTATAAAAATATCAGGTAGAAGGTATGCTGAAGAAGTGATCCGCCCTTGACCTCTGAATTGGCAAAGACTGATTTATAAAATTTAAAGTATACTATAATATAATATTTATTTTTGTAACTACTTAAATTCTTATCTTAATTTTGTATGTATTTAATTTACTTTATTATTATTGATCTACTTTCATTCTTACGTTTATACTTTCTTTAATATTTCTTTCTTTGTTAATATTACATAAATATCGTATGAGAATAACTGCCACAGAACAGGTTTTTACCTAATGTGGCAGTTATTATAACTTGTGTTCACAAATGTAAATAAACAATAAAATAAATAAAAAATTATTTGGTTTATTATATATTCTTTATTTGTACCCAATTAAAGGCCTTCATGAGGTCCACAAAGAAAACAGGTACCTAGTAGTTTGAGATTCAATTGTGTAGTAGTTTGATATTTCTTTAATTTGTCTGATAATGGAGATTGCATCAACCTATTTTCATCAACCATCTTCTCTGGGGCTAATTTGAGATTCCAATTTCATTTTCAGTATTTGCATGAATACTTTTTGAGTAGTGCATGATAGAGAAATACCCCTGAAGTTTTCTAATTTTTGTATGTCGCTTGTCTTCCACTCTTCTGGTATTTTGTTTGTGTTAATGATCTTATTGAATAACATGTGAAGTTCTTATGATAATTTGCCTCCTGCAAAGATAAGACGTTCTGATATCATCAATGCCTGGTGATTTTCTATTGAGTTTGAAGATTGTAGCCTGCGATTTCTGATGTAATCTATGAAACTATTCATTTACATTTCCATCAACATGGAAAGATATTGAAACATAAGTAAGTGGGTTCCACGTGATTTATCAGATGTAAAAAAGTTTCTAAAATTAACAGTTCGTTCTTTACTTTTATTATTAGGTCATGCATATATTACAGCAAATTTCATATACTGTTTCTGGATCAGTTATTGTAATGCAATATCAAGTGATCTTATCATCGACGGTCCACCCTTACTGCTCCCTTCAAAGGTATCGCATACGCATACACCCCCAGAAGATTCTACTATTGTGTATGGTGGACTGCATATAATATTGTCTATTTCCCGACTGTGGGTAATTTCTCAATACTGGCCAATCATACCTGGAGTCTACTCTGCACAACTCAAACATGTAGACATTACTTTAAAAACAGCATGAAAGAGGATTTTATAAAAGAGAAATTTACAAACTCGTGTCACGCAGGAAAGAATTGTAGAACATGACCAGTAGAATGCCAGTGTTTCCGTAAAATCTATTTTTCAATTATGAAAATGATTTAAAACAATGTACTCTTTCAGCAATGACAGATTATTTTCAGGGTCTTCTGACTAGACACAAATAAAGTCGTTTACCTCTTGACTAATCCTATAAAGTTAAAAACTAAAAAAGCTGATAGGTGGGGATTCAAACCTGCATGTAGAATATGATTATTTCAATGAATAGAACCTTTTTGTTAGATTTCTGCTGTTGTTTTATTTTTATTATGAAAAATTATAATAATGTTGATTTTACACAATAACTTCCATTATTGGCATGTTATGTTTGGCCTGTTCTGCATCTAAATATATAGTACACGTGTACCTATATAGAATACACACACATATATATACATCGACTGCCCTAACGAACGAGGCAGTAACTCAAATAAATCGATTTTTCAGGGGGACACTTTGAAGTTTCGAACCGGATTTCGAATTCTTTTTTTAATCTTCTCAAATTTTTTTTTGTGTGTGTAGGTAATATTTAATACGATCTTACTAGTAATTGAGATATTTTATTATAATTTACATTCCTATCTACTTCGTTATTACATGGAAGAAAAATGGTTAACTGATTTACTAGTTTTGCAAAATTCTTATCTTTATCTGTTAAATATTGCATTTGAGATACTGCTGTCTTTGCTGTAGGTAGGCAATCATGGCCTAAACCGAAAAATGGTACTAACTGAAATACCTAAAATATTGAGTTACTGCCTCGTTCGTTGGGGCAGTCGATATGTGTGTGTGTGCGCATTTAGGTACACATGTACTATATAGAATACACACATTTATATATATATATATAGAAGGGCATGAAAGAGCTAGTCCATAACACACAATTCCTATCTAAATTATGGGTCGAAAATGTTCAAGGAATGATGTTCTAATTAATATTATAAATAGTTATAGAGATAGGCTACATCAAAGTTTGCATTTTTTCAATGTTTCTTACTTGTACTCTGTTAACCCTATATATATTTTATAATTTTATTGAACAAACCGATTTAATAATGGCGGCTTTTTTCTGCTTCTCCAATGGTGACAAGAATTTTTTATGTTCAAATACAAAACGTTAAAATAACAGCGAGAATTTCTCCAGATACAGATCTAGAATTAAAAAGCACATGGATGTTTCAAGTAGCATTTATTATTTTTTCTTTTTAAATAATGTGAAAGTAAAAGTTCATTATTTGGAACACACTCATTACAAGATAATTTACAAATATATCCATTTTATGAGTTAACTAGTGTATATATATATACCTGTATATACATACAATCACAAGTAGCATTTATTTATTTTAACTACATTTGTATTATTTACATTGACTATGAGTGTGCAGCCAGTCTGTTATGCCAGTCTACAACCCGAGTAATCTGACCGTTTGTTCTCCAACCCGAGTAGTCAGGCCTTTTGGCTCTTACTCATCCTGGCTTCATAATGTAACCAAAACCTGCGAACATCACTCAAAACACAAGAAGGGCTAAAAGGGTTCAGGGCGGCTCGTACGGCCACACACGTCTATTGCTTAAAACATTTAGATAAGGAGTACTGTGAAAATCATGGCAAAACACTTATTTTACCTAGAACGTCACTATACAAATGGGAATAGTAATTTAAGATTTAGAACATTAATTATAGTTAGTAGCCGTGATGATAATCTCTCATGCAGGGGAAACACTCAGCACTGTTCATTACCTACCCTATGAATAAATTTATTATAAAAACATAACTTACAAAGTATAAATTGAAGTTTATATTACATAAATAAGCAAATTTTATTTTTTGTTGTTTAAATGGCTTCAAATAATAAATGCCCGCACACAAAAGCAAGTATTCTTCATCCAATATCACCCTGATCATTAAGTCTTTGAGACATGAAAAATTTGATAACAAACATTAAAATATCTAAATTATCATTCCATATTCTGGTAGGTCCCATCGGCAAATGGATATCTGTTCCGACGCAACTTATCTAATAAATTTTGAACGATCAACAGGCAGAAATAAAAGATACACCACTAGTACAAAGTTGTCCATCATTATTTGTCATTAGTGTCCGGCGGCGCTGTGCTGTAATCCAGCTGGTACACAGCGGCTCTCGTCATGTCGTCGATCGAAGGCTCCTTACAGTCCGCCCCCGAATGTCCCATAGCCCCGCAATTCCAGCACGACAGTTTGGGCGGCGCGTACAGAGGCACAGGCAGAAAGCCCGGCGGGTAGTGCTGGTGGTACATGCCTTCCCCATTAGCCGGGAAGGGAGAAGGGGAGAAGCTGGGCCTGTAGGCTGGTGGAAAGGTGGGAAAGGCCGAACGGGGGAAGGGTACAGAGAAATGCGCAGCAGGGGAAGGAGATGGGGGTTGACGGGGCCTCTCTACAGCGGGAGGCGAGTGGGAACCCGTGCTGGATCCGGAGTCGCTGCCCGAGGACTGGTGATGTAGGGTGGAGCGCAGCAGCTGCGTGGAGCAGTATGTGCCCCCCACCCCACCCCCACGCCGACCTGATAACCTCCTCATACCATTTTGATTCTCGATAGATTGTAATTGAGCCATAGCCTTTAGTTGAAAATCTGGATCGTGTAGTTTCTCTTCCTCCAAGTGCCTCTGAAATGAGAATATATCACGTTTAAAACAATCAACTTTTTCAGTGTAACCTGCAATTGTTTTCAATTCAGATGACGAGTATAAATAATTATAATAGTTGTGATCAGAAAATAAATGGTATTAAGGCTGCACATTCGTTTTCCAATTGTCAAATTCGATATATTGTGTCATTAGATCATGTTCTTTCGAGACAAGAATAAGACATCAACAAAACCTAAATCGGATAAACATTGCACTAGTGCGAATATTTACGTATTCGTTGCAAGAGATGAGGTTGTGAAAAAAAATACAACTATATAAAGTGCCGACACTAAAATATATGGAAACGTCTGAGAGCAGTTCAAGCTTGTGTATTTTTTCTCCGAGTTCTGAATGTTTTGTGTCCAGAATTTAAAAAAAAGCGTATATACATATATAATATGTACTGTATAAAAAATATTAAACAACCATTTTTCTCAATGTTTTTTAATTTAAAAATGATGTTTAATAAACATGTTTGGGTATTATTTTGACTTCCGACTGAAATGTCAAAAAAGAACTGAATTTTAATTATTTTCTGCCTAGAATTAAAAAAAAACATTAATACTACTACAATACTATGCAAAATCCACACTAGCAAATACGCCAAGTCCTCGAGGTCTCTAAGGTCACCAAATCAGATAATGACATAGAAATTGATGCTCATTCATGGATACAAATATAGACATAAACAGCAAATACATATAAAACTAGTTAAAAAAACCTTATTTAACTGCAAATGGTTATGTTACGTCATCAGGAGAATGACCTGTACCCGCGGAGGGCGGACTGACTCTGCGGGTACAGGTCATTTTTCTGATGACGTTGAATATGATTTCAACGAAACGTTGAGAATTGTCTCTCGGAAAAACATATGGTTCGTATAAAATATCCGTAATTATTTAAAGTCTAACAACCGTAATAACAACCTTAATTCTTTTAAAAAAACCTTATTATATGCAATGAATCAATTACTTTCGATAATATAATAATACTTCTTATTAATGTCAAATTTGGCATAGAAGTATGTTTCATAGTGAAATAATTGAAAAGGAATAATCAGCCATAGATTGATTTAGCTCTCGCCACAGCCCACAGTAACCTGATTTATAACAGCGGCATATTTCATAGTTTTTACAACATTTATTGGCATATTTCATACTTGGAATTTTTATTTTTAAATAATAATTAATGTGTTTTTATAAATAAAAAAAACCATTTAATTAGTGAGTTAAAGCCTCAAAGTGCAGGAGCAAATAGAATATATTCTTTAAAATCGTCTCTTTATATGAATAAAAAGTGTTTTAAAATAAAATAAAAAAATTAAATTAAAAACTTTGATAATAATGAACATTTCTTAATTATTTTAGCACGGATTCATCACCGTAATGTAAGCTTTATACTCATAAGAATATATATTCTGTGTACATATAAATATTTAGAATCTATTGAATTTTTTTTAAGACACTGAAAATGAATATTTTGTCCGTAGCCTATCAATTAATGTTATATTTTCTTGATTGTTGTAAATAATGTTCAGTTTATTATTTTTATGCAGGGTGTACCAGAGCTAGCAGCAGAAACTTTTCCGATAGCTTCCTTCCTATGTGAAGAGTCTAAAATGTTCAAGTAAGCATGGACTAATATCAATAGTTATGGAAATATGCATTATCAAGGTTTGCATTTTTTTTTCAATATTTCTTACTTATTTTTTGCAAAAAGTTGAACTATCATTACAGTCACTTATATCGATTATGAAAAATTCATTCGATTTAATACAAGTCAAATAAAATGATAAAAACTTTGCAAAAAATGAAAAAACTTATTGTTTACAATGTTTTTATCATTTTAAGTAAGCATGGACTAATATCAATAGTTATGGAAATATGCATTATCAAAGTTGTATTGAAGCAAATGAATTTTTCATAATTAATATAAGTTACTGTAATGATAGTTCAACTTTTAACAAAAAATAAGACAGAAATATTGAAAAAAAAATGCAAACTTTGATATTGCATATCTTCATAACTATTGATATTTAGGTCATGGTTGCTTGAACATTTTCGACTCGTAATAAAGTCAGGAATCTCACTGCCAAGTTTATGCTGCTAGCTCTGGTACACCCTGTGTAAGACCAATGATTCTATCTAATCTATTTTCATATAAAATTGTAGTAGCATACACATTCTTATATAAATGATTAATAAAAACCCAAATTTTCTTTAAAATTTGCATGTCCAGCCTTAACAACTTGGTTGAGCGAATACATTTGTGAAGTATACCATACCAGGTGATAATGGTACTGGGAAACTCAACAAACACATACAATCGCAAGTTTTCCCGGAATATATAATTTTTTCCAAAGAATCACCTCTCCGTTCGCATGAATTCCACAATCGGCATCCAGAAAAGTAAGTGCTTGCATCCTTTCTCCTGTCAAATCCATTGTTATATCCACCACATTGTTACCATCATTTTACCAAATTAAATTTTGAAAAAATTTTCTACGCAGCACGTAGAAGAAATATGTTAAATTAATATTTAATTTGGAAAAATGAAGCATACTATTATTATATAAGTATCCCTTGTTATACACAATTTCAGTTAACCCAATCAGTGCCATTGATGCGCAAACACGCCAAACTTTGCATGTCTCATCAGACCAGATAAGCGCAAACGCGTGAGAATTGTTAGATGTAAATGCGCATATTGACAAACAATTTTTAACGTGTAACCAATTTGCGATCGTATCGGTATCATGGACAAAGATCCTAGGCGGTTACCATATTTTTAAAACCTTTAAATCTCGTAAAATTAGTAATTAATTAAAGTGTTTCACCTGACAGATCTCAGATCTGTGAATTGTGATAACCCTGTTGTATATTTAGTGGAATGAATTTAATATGATTTCAGTACAAAAAACTCTATTAATTAGTGCAATATAGTTCTTTGGTACACTTTTTTTATTTACACTTTTTCATCATATTGTTTGTTTTTATTGTTTTTTATTAACTTTATTAATTAGTGAAATAAAATCCATTATTAATTAGTGAAATATAATTCTTTGGCCAGTTCTTACACTTATTCATCATACGGTAAAACCTCGTTAATTCGAAATTCAAGGGATCCGAAAAATAAATTTCGAATTATAGGGGCCCCCGTTAATTCGAAATCTTAGGTACAAAAAAAATCGCAGCGCGATTGTGAAATTTGCCAAAAACATAAAACTCTCGAAAAACCGTTAGTTTTCGTGTTTTTAAAGCATTGTGAGTTAATATAACTATCTTGTGCATCTATAAAATTAATTTTTTATCTTTATTTTAGCGAGATTCAACTGAATTTTTTGTTTCTCTGTTTTTCAATACTTCAGTTTGACTTTGTTCACGATTATTTAAAATATCCGTTGGTTTATTTCACTGTTTTCCTGTCTATAGTGCATTGTGAGTGAGTATCTAATGTGTCTATAAAATTAATTTTTTCTTTGTGTACACGTTTGTGTTCAAATTAGTGTTAATTTTTTTCCTTATTTTAGCGAGATTCGCGTGACTTTTTTGTTTCTCTGTTTTTTTGTAAAACATTTTTTATATTTCTTTTTGTGACATTACAATGGCTGATTTTACATATGATGATGATGAGATTGTTGGACAAACTGCCGAATCTGATGAGTGATGTGGGATTCAAATTGCCAGAGTTTTTTGAGCCGGACGAATATGAAAACGATGTGCCTGACGAAATAGAAAATATTGCTTCTACTAGTCACGTCGACAGTAGACCATTATTTCATTGGGATAGCGATCCATTCTTGCCTCAAAAGCATAATTTTGATTCATCTCGGTCAGGCGCAAAATTGGCCACCAGTGAAGGCATGCAGGAAGCTGATTTTTTTTAAATATTTGTTTCTATGGCATTAGTTGAACACATTGTAAACGAAACCAACCGACAACATCAATATATAAAAAATAGATGCTCTTCTGTAACCAATCGATTGCAGCAATGGACCGATACGACAGTCGATGAAATTTACGTTTTTAGAGGTGTTTACAGGCGTTTATACATGTGCAAACAATGTCAAGTAAGGCTATGTGTTGAACCGTGTTATGAAATATACCACACGCAGGAAGACTACATAAGATATTAAATGTGTAACATTAAAAAATAGATTTAAAAGTGATATTGTGACAACCCTGTTGTATATTTTGTGGAATGAATTTATTTTGATTTTAATTTAAAAAATCATAAATTCGGAAAACATAATTCTTTGATAAGTCCTTACACTTTTTCATCATTTTATGTTTATTTTTATTGTTTTTTATTTACTTTATTTTACGGAAAAATGTCTGGCCTATAGGTGTCCCTCATAGTAAATATGGCTGGCAGTTAAAGGGTTATTATAACTGCAAGAAATGGAAAATACTAATGGTGAATTAGATGTTATAAAGAGGTATGAACATAATGAGCGGACTGCTGACATTGTCAGAATAACCGGACTCTCGGAATCAACATTGTAAAAGTGCTGCGAGAATGGTGTATTGCTGCATTGTAAAAGTGCTTGCAAGCCTTCTCATTAAAAATAAAAATAATGTTTAACCATTTTTTGGTGACATTTTTCATTTGGTACCAATCTCTATCTCACCCAAATTTTTAATCAATTAATTTTATTAATTTTTCTAGCGAAGTGATTTTTTTCTGGAACCAATTAATCGCGTATAACGAAGTATATAACTATGCATGATTTCATAAATGTACTTATTATATATGAGGTAAATGGGGTATAAAAGCAAAGGCAGCAATATCCAAAAAAAAAAAAAAAATGTTTTGAAAGCAGTCACTGAGAATTACTAATTTAGAATGCACCACATTCGAGATTTTATAGGAAATATAGCTCTATCCCTTCAAAAATCATGTTTCCGAATCACGATTAAAAGCAAAGACAGCAGTATCCACCAATCAAGGGGCACACCTAGTGTGATGCTTTGAAAAATTTTTTTTTATACATTTCGATAGCCTGTACCTTCAAAAATAACATACTAAAATTGATAAAATATAATAAAATAAAATTGATAACTTACTAAAACACATACCCTTTTCAAACAAATACATTTTTTCCAGTATAGTCGGCGAGCGGTGACACACTGGCCTGATGATATTGCCATCTAGCGTTCGGTTCATTAATATTTTTCCAATTAAAAAACCTTAATAGAAATAAAAAATGCACTCATCGAGATCGACGCTCGAAGGACTTCACTAGTCGTCATGTTTTCCACGATACTATTTCAACTCTCGACTCAAAACATTAAGCTTTTTCGCTGCGCACTTGACACAGAAAAAGCGTCTTTAAATTGCTTTAACCTGAACGAAAATAACAAATTTACTATGCATTTATTTATTTAAAAAAAATATACATAATCGATTTCTAATTAAAATTAATGTGATATTTGTATACACGTATGTACAGAACAACGGTTGACCGACTACGAGCGGCAAAAGGAAGACTACCGATTTCCATACAAGTTGGATATTGTCACGTTTAATTTGTACACAACGTTTACAAAGACTTGCGCAGTGAGGATTATTGACAAATGTGTGTGTGCGTCATAATTAGGATATGCATCCATACCCATGTACGCACGTGAAAGACAAAGTTCAAACCCTGCAGAAGCCACCTGCTCGGCATTGGAATAAAAACATTATAAATACTAAATACAACGAAAAAATAAAAATAAAAATATCGTTCGTCGCGCAAAAATATTCATAAATTCAGCTTAATAAATAAAAATCTCCCTGGTAAGGAGACCGAAATCGAAAATTTTAAAAGTGCCGATCTCTAATAGTTTTTGAACTACAGGCTTCTAAAGAGTACCTGTTCATCAGTTAGAAAGTAACGTTAGCCAAGGGGCTGTACATGAGTTATTGTTCGGGCTCTGTCAGCATCGTAAATTATAATAATAGGATAAGGATTGCTATTGCTGACCTTCAGGTATACAGAAATGAACTGATAAGTTAATTAATAAACTTCAAGAATACTGCGGCCTACCGATAATGAGACATCAAGATAAGGTGGGTGCTGTATATATATGGGTGCTGTATATATATATATATATTTATATATATATATAAAGCAATCTAGGCTACATTTTATCATTTAAGTTCGACTGATAAAAGAAAATCATTGAAACTGTCCAGAAGGTGCAGAGAGCTAGTGCGCTTATCGTGGCGCAGAAGCTGAAGGATTTGACTTGACAAAGTTCAAGCACGATTACCTCCCACTTGATCCACAGGTTCAAAAAGCTCTAAAGCCAATATATGAGGACCTGACTCGACGTGAGTTGCTCGACAAATGTCAGGGAAATAATACACAAAATAAAGACGAAAGTTACAATGGCTTGCTTCGGCACTTTGCTCCGAAACACCTCCACAGTGGTTTTAAAACCATTGAATTAGCCAATTACCTTGCTAATATAATATTGAATGACGGTTTTTCATCAATTTTAAAAATGTTAAGTGGGATGGGAGTGATATTTGGACATGCAGCAAGAGATTACGCCGCTGACAGAGATCAAACGAGGCTATGAGTAGCAGAGCATCGCCAACAGGCTGCCTCGAAAGAGGTTTGTTCAGCTCGAAGGAGAGCTTCAACAGCCCAACAGGTGGTTTTCGAAGAAGAGGAAGATAAATTGTATGGGCTTGGAATAGCAGATTAGCTCTAGGTAACAATCGATTTACAACAATTAAATCAATATTTTTATCTTTAAATGCGTTTTTCCCAAAACTAGATTTTTAAAATTTGCTGCAGTTCTATCTCGATTACAAATCATCCGATCGATTTGATTTGTTTTCCAGCATATTTTGTATTTGTTTCTCCAGTTTTTCGATTGAATAAAAAATGTAATTTTGCCATGCCAAAAATCATCAGATTTTTTAGCAAAAATTTAAACTTTTTTTCAAAACACTGCCATTTTGTTAAATTTCAATTTTTTTTCAGAATCCTGGGTCATTGTATAGGCAATACCATTTACTTTTAATGAATTATTTTTAAAATTTATTTCATGCACTGAAAAGGGCGCAATCATTGCAGCGGTGGGGAAACTTTTATTTTGAGACTTGGGAGATGGCAAATAACTTGCTGAAAATCAATTTTTTCATTCAAAAAATTACTATGTATGCATTATTTATGTACAAATATATCCTCAAAATTTAAAAAAATTCAGTGTAATAGTTTTCTTTAAAAAAATTCCCAAATATCACCATTTTTTTAGGCAATCACACTAGGTGTGCCCCTTGACCCCCAAGGACAAAATGGTAGGGATGTGCAGTGATTGGAATAAGTAGTTACTACATATATTAGTACTATGTACTACTTGGTATTGATACAATAAAATAAACACGACGGCATGAGAATAAGGGGAAAATGTTGCCTATGTTACTCGCCGGGTCCTAAAGCATAAGTATGCAAAATTTGAATAGAATCTGACAAACGGTGTGGATTTGTATAGAGAACAGACAGACAGACAGACATTGAGTTTTATAGGTATAGATTAAAATATTTAATAAATTTGAATTTTGAAAATTTCATAACTCAGCCATATTCCAGTAGATATGTTTAATAATTCTAAAGAATACCATGTATATATACATTAAAAGGAATATTGCTAAAAAAACTCCATTTTAAAAAATAAAATATAGAGGTATCATTACTAGTTAGAAAGCTGTATGTACTAACTTGTTAATGAGAAAAAATCAACAGATGTCTCTAGCAGAGACCATAGTAATATATGAAAGGTTCTTGATTTGAACACGCATATATACATAGAACTTTCAAAATTTGATAATGTGTGGATGTTCTTATAATGGAATTGGTGAACGTCGCATTGTGTGGAGTGATCACTTAAGCCAGCTCACACAGGTTGTAAGCCCTGAGCCATCGTATAAGAGACCCATCCACTTTTCTCTTATATAAATTAGCTTCGTCTCTGTGAGACTTTTATAATTTATTTTAATTAATTAAAACTATATTGATCCCGCGTATTAGATGCTATGACCGTTATTGTCAACCTTGCCTTTCCGGAGGGGGGTATTCATCTATTATATCAAGTTTAAAGCGATAAGCGGGTAGTTATCAAGTTTAAAGCGAACTCTGGGGAATTCCCCAGAGATCGCTTTAAACTTGATAACTCAATAATTATGCAAAAGATTTCATTCTTATTTTTTGTATTGTTGTAAGTGTATAAATATTTTTAAATATTGTTTTCAGTCCAGTGATCTCCGCGCGGTACATACACCTGCACATATTCATACTATGCCCCTATTTTTTATTTATATTTGTTAATACAAGTTACTAATAACTGCCCCACTAGGTAAAAATCTGTTCTGTGGCAGTTATTCTCATATGATATTTATGTCTTATCTTTTAATTATTCTGCTTATTATTTGTTACACTCTAACTAATAACTAATGTATTGGGTAGCCCCATACCACGTATACGAAAGAGGGAGACAGCTATAAAGCGCTGTATTCGTTGCTTGTTTGATAATGTGCGGCCATTAATTCCGGCATTCGGACAAGAGACGTCCGGCAAGGCGATTGGGCACCATCGCCAAACTTTTTATTGTAGTTTGTATGAATATGATCTGGGGTATTTCGATACCCGGCTTCTGACACGAAAGCTTGGACACTAGTGTCCATTGTTTTCTTTGGGCTGCTTTTTTTCAATTTGATTGTGACATAGCAATAGTCAAAAGGCAGATAGGTTAACAGATTAATGTCCAAGGAAATAAGAAAAGTTTAATGCAAATTTTTAATGTGTTTTAATTCTACGGAGCTATATTATAATGTGATGTATTAATTTATTAAGCTATATTATATGTGTTACGGCAGAGCGGGCGGAAGAGGCACCTACCAGAGAATGAGCTAACCTCGCATATAGGGGTCTGAGGTCATGTTGGAGTTGAATCGCCAGGCACAGTGGTGCAAAAGAGTTGGTGGCAGAAGGGACTCTACTAGGGGTCCAAAGGCAGTGCACATAGTTCTAAGGAGGATTAGTGCCTTGGCATCAGACGGCAACTGGCCATAAAACTACATAGTCACTGAAATCTCCTTGTCCGGTCAAAGGACAAATATATATTCAAAAATAGCCATTAGACATGTTGTTTTATACGGGTCAGAATGCTGGGCGACCAGCCTTCTGTTAATCTTAATAAACTGCAACAGAAAAGTGCATGTTACGCCGGTCAGTGGGTGTCATACCGCTAGACAAAGTAGGAAATGAGCACATAAGAGGTAGTTTTAAAATCACCCCAATTAAAGACAACACTAAAGAGAAATGTCTACAATGGCTTGGTCACTTCCAGAGACGCGTAAAAGACCATATGGTGAAGCTTGCCCTAAACCTGCCAATAACGAAACTCAAATGTGGACGACCGCCTGCCACTTGGTTGACGATGGTCGAAAAAACCAAAAAGAAGATTAACTCGACAATAGCATTGCACAAAACCATGCTCAATGGAAAAAACAAGGAAGAAGAAGACTCTTTAAAATTTACCAAATTAATTTTAGGAATTATCTAATGGACCCTTCTAATGCATGTTTTCTGTTGATTTGATAAAAGTCTAATAATGGAACTGGGACAATTGAAGAATAAGATGAGATAGAATGGTGAATATGATCAAACTTACCTCGTTTATGCTCAGACTGTTGAAACTAGGCACCAAGTGCAGATGCTCCACTTGGTGCGGCGGCGGTGTGGAGTCCTGCGATGGCCGCCTGCTGGGGCGGGGAGGCAGGTGGGGCGCGGGAGGCGGCACAGACGGAGCGCGTGGAGGGGAACCAGGCCGACTGTCGCAGGGTGAAGATGGCTGTGACACAAGTGGCGAGGGGGGCGGTGGATACGTCAGCATCTACAAGGTTTAAGGTAGCGATTCTAGAAAACATACGACGCAATCTCAATTGAGATGTGTTTAATGCTATTGATTGACAAGTGTCAATGTACATATATTATACAAGTAGTGTCACGGAGCAGTTTTAACAGATTCATTCCAGAAAATATAAGACAAATGCCAACAAATGGACCATAAAAAGATTTTATTTTAAGTTTTATTATAAAGTTTTATGAAAAAATCTATTTCCAATTGAAATATTTTATTATTGTTTTTGAATGTAAAAAGTCTGCTATTTTCTGTCTATCTGTAAACACAAAGATAACATAATATGATCTCTTTTGCCAGCTCCAGACTTCATTTCCATAAGTCAGTATTGGTTAAGCCCCCAAACTATTGGTTTGTGCGCGGTACGAGAGTGTATTTTTCGTAATTACTTTTAAGCAAACGATACACAGACTTTCTTTTATTCATACTCATAGTCAATATATACTGTAATAGATCTGAGGGACATACGTCGCGAGGCATGAAAGAGACAGAGCGTGAAAGAGAGAGCGAATGTTTTATAAAGTTGCGCGCCTGTCGAGTGAGAGCTTTTTTCATTGTATCGAGACATATCGCTATTGTTAATTATCATCTCTGTAAACCGTATTGTTACCTCCAATAAAGTACGAGTATACCACACAATTTTTTATTGGAAGAACCCAGCATGAAGGAGAGATAAAGAACATCACATATACATATAAAAGACTGTATAAAGTATGGTTTGCAGTGTACGCTGCTTCCAAGAGGACATGCTGATGAAAATGCTGCTCGAAATTGCAGTTGCCGCGATTAAGTCACACGGTTCATTTGAAAAATAAAAATATATTTAGAAACTAGGCTTATAGGTTTACAGCATCACATAGGGACATTTCAATATCTAAAAAAAAACAAAATGGCGGACCAGCTAATTTATTTCCGATTTTCATGGAAAATTTTCATCATTTATAATAACCAGGTTGAAAATGTACATTCGAGAGAAATGCATTCAAAGTTTTGCTGAAGAATAAATTTAACAAACTAAATTTTTTATTAAAATTAAACCGTTGTATCTCCTTCAATTTTATAAATTTCTTTAAAATATTTGGTGAAAGCATTCTTAACAAATGCATCTTTGGGAAAATGAAAAAAAAAATTTTACAGTGGTCTGGGGCCTTGAATTATAGGAAAAATACAGTTAAATTATTAAAAAAAAAATGCTCAACACATCTTAAAAGTAACTGTTCGAAGAATATTTTTTCTTCTTCTGTATGAAGGCTTGAACTTTGTGGTGACATTATTATTAAAATAAAACACAAATTACTTTGTTTTCACCACTATATTAGATTAAAAAATCTACATGTTTCGAGAACAATGTTCTCTTCATCAGGATTATTGTGTACTAATCTTAAAAGTTGAAACAAGCAAATATGTTACGGTGAAGGAGCGGTTGAGGGGGTTGGTGAGGGGAGGGGGGGGGTTCGAGGTGTTGATTATTATGGGTCATTTGGAATGTTAAGTGGAAAAATATTCAAAATAGGATTATGCAAAAATTTCGTCTGTGTATTTATTATATTAGACTTAATATTAACATTTTTCCTAATTTCGAGTATTTCTAAATTATTTATTTTAGGTATCTTATAGTTGAAATGTAAAAATTTTAAGCCTGTGTTAATATCAAATGTATGGTCAAATTCTATTAGATGTTTTGCGAAATCAGAATCAATATTGCTAGTTAATGCTTTGATATGTTCTTTAACCCTAGTTTCAAAATTTCTTTTTGTTTTGCCAATATAAAAATTATCGCAATCGTTACAATTAAGTCTATAAACTCCTGATTTCATGATAGGATTATCACTATCCTTGTTATTTAGTATGTATTTTTTTTATTTGTTACTCGTATAAAAGGCCGGCTGAATTGAGTTAGGAATATTTTTAGTTATTATTTTTGACAAATTGTTATCGACAAATAAAATTCTACGCCATTGTTTATTTCTATCTGTTGACTTAGGATAGATATATTGTTTAAAACATTTTTGTTTTATCTTTTTATGTAATAAATTATCTATTAATTTAGTAGAATAACCATTATTATATGCTATTTGTTTAATAAGATTTAATTCAGATGTATAATTAAGATCAGATAAAGGAATTGTAATTAATCTATGTAACATGGAGTGAAACGCCGCAAGTTTTTGGGAAAAGGGGTGATTCGATGAATTGTGTATAACGATATCCGTGTATGTGTCTTTTCTAAAAATATTAAATTCTATTTTGTTATTTATCAAGGTTAAATTTAAATCTAAGAAATTTAAATTCTTATTCTTTCCTATTTCTAATGTGAACTGAATGCTTTTATGTAATTTATTGAGAAAATTTAAAAATATATTTAATTGTCTTTCTGTCCCTAACCATATGCAAAATATGTCGTCAACATATCTTTTCCAACAAAATACATTTTTTAATAAAAGTGCACCACTATTAAAAATTCTTTGTTCTAAATTATTAACGAAAATATCTGCAATTAAAGGGCTTGTGCTACTTCCCATCGCTAAGCCATCTTTCTGTTTAAATATTATGTTATTGAATTGAAAATAGTTTTGTTTAAATATGACATCAAATAATAATGTTAAATCATAAACTAGGTCTTTTGTCAAATTTGAAGAATTTAACAAATTAGTGATAATTGTTTTACTTTCTTCAATCGGAATGCTCGGGAATAAATTGATTACATCAAAGGATACCAATAAAGCGTGGTTTGGAATTTCTAGATCTTGTAGACAATTAACTAATTCTAAAGAATTCTTAACCGTGTATGTTGGTTGGAAAACATTAGACGTCATAATTACTTTATTAATTGCTGATGCCAATTTATAAGTTGGCGCATTACAATTAGACACTACCGGCCTAATAGGCTTGTTTAATTTATGTATTTTTAAAAGGCTATATAGTTTTGGTATTTGTGGGTTACTTAAAATAAGATTGTTGTTGTTTTTCAAATTCACAAAAATGTCACTCTTACAACGTTTCACAGCTTCTTTAACAAATTCTTGGCACTTATTAATGGGGTTCTTCTTAATTACTTCAAAATTGGCTCCTTGTAAAAAATCCATAGTTTTTGTTATATAGTCCGCTTTGTTCATAATGATCACACTGTTTCCTTTATCTGCTTTTGTAACAATAAGGTCTTTTTCTTTCACTGTTTTCTTAATGTTCTTCACTAGTTTCAAGTTAGAATTAAATATTAGGTCCTTACATATGAAATTGGCGTTTAGTATGGGAGGAACATAAAGCCGATTTTTTTTTATTATAATATATTTATTTAATCAAAGTATGTACCATTGCTATCTATGCACTTTTGCCATCTCATAGGTAGTTCATCGATCCCTTTACTAAAAAAACCATTTGGACGGGAATCAATAAAATCTTTGAAGGCGGTTTGGACTGCCCCATCGGAGTTGAATTTTTTCCTTTGCAAGAAGTTATCCAAATTTCGAAAAAAATGGTAATCTGTTGGGGCAAGGTCCGGAGAGTACGGTGGATGTCTTAGACATTCCAATTGAAGCTCCTCTAATTTGGTAGCCGTCTGTTGTGCAGTGTGTGGTCTAGCGTTATCATGAAGCAGCAGTGGCCTAGAGCGATTAACCAGCCTCGGTTGTTTAGCAGCTAGCTTTTCCATCATGGTTTGCAGTTGCTGACAATAGACATCTGCCGTAATCGTCTGGCCAGATTTAAGAAAGCTGTAGTGAACGACACCAGCACTAGTCCACCAAACGCTCACAAGTAACTTTTTTGGAGTCAATTTTCGCTTGGGGCATGGTTTGGCTGGTTCGGCAGGGTTCAGCCATTGCGATGAGCGCTTCCAATTATCGTACAGGATCCACTTTTCATCACAGGTAATGATTCGATTTAAAATCCCTTCATTATTGTGCCGGTTGAGTAATGCAACGCAGCAGTCAACGCGCGTTTGTTGATTTGCTTCACTCAATTCGTGAGGTACCCACCTTTCAAGCTTTTTCACCTTACCAATTTGCTTCAAGTGGATTAAAACAGTTTCATCACTAACACCGCAGCCTGCAGCTAACTCGGATGTGGTTTGCGATGGATCCGCTTCCACAATAGCCTTCAATTCTTCATTATCAACTTTGGTCTCCGGCCGTCCACGGGGCTTGTTCTGCAGGTCGAAATTTCCTGAACGAAAACGTTGGAACCTAAAACGCACTATGTTTTGTTTTGCGGCACCGTCGCCATACACATCATTAATCCTTCGAGCCATTTCCGCAGCACTGGTGCCACGGTGGAACTTGTACTCGTAAATAACGCGATATTTCAAGTTTTTCATTTTGTAAACTGAGTGACGCAAAGAAAAAAACAATTGAGGAAAAAACAAATGAATTATAAATTTCAAAACACAAATACATGAGTAAATAGCTGTATAAATTTGGATTTGGAATTCCTAACCAAAGAGAAGATATTTGAGATCAAATTTGCCAGTACGGCAAAACGTCAATTTCATATGTAAGGACCTAATATTTGATGTTTATTGTTATTTGGTACTGTATTGTTTCTATTTATTATGACTTCTGCACATCTATAATGGTACAATTTAGGTTGTTTACTTAATGCATTATCCAAATCCACTGCTAGCATCTCTAGTTCTTTTTTATTGTTATTATTATTAGTGTTGTAATGTAAATTGTGATTAAGTCCTTTATTTAATAATTTTAACTCTTCCTCCGCAAACTCATGATTAGATAAGTTTATCACTCGATTATGAAATTTATTCTGATTATTTTCACATTTTGGCACTTCTACAATTTCTTTTGAGTTATAATTATGGCACAAATTTTTAATTTTTTTATCTAAGTCTATTTTCTTTTTGTATGCTTTTATACTTGCAATGAGTCTAACCTGATCATCAAATAAGTCCCATTCTATTGGATGTAATGCACTTGCTAATTCCATATGTAGGAATTTGAGTTGAAGTTTAATGACGTTCCGTTTCTTAAAAACATTTTGTAAATCCTCTTTTAATCAAAACACTTTTGCTTTCTTCGCCGTATATGAAGATGTTTTAAACTTTAAATTAATATAATTAGGTATCACTCGATTTTTTAAGCACATTTGTAAAAAATATATATTTAAGCATATTAATCGATATTTAACTGTCAACTTTTTGTACACTTTAGCCTTTTTTGCCGAACTCGCACATATTAACTGTTCGAAGAATATTTTTTCTTCTTCTGTATGAAGGCTTGAACTTTGTGGTGACATTATTATTAAAATAAAACACAAATTACTTTGTTTTCACCACTATATTAGATTAAAAAATCTACAAATCTATTCAACTCCAAGTATACTCTTTTCATGTATTGTATATCTATTTATTTAATGTGAAATGAATGAGGGTGAAACGAATAAGGTATAGTATGAACGCTGTGATTTTGACCGATGTGAATAATTGAAGCTGAGATTTTGGCTACGTCCAATTATCCAAAGACAATTCGCCAAACTTCAGGTAAATATCAAATGCTAATTGGCCATACATATATTAGATTATATCAAACCCTAAATTCTCCAAATGTGCGCAATTATCTCAAAACAAAAGTATTTTTGAAATCCAAACAAAACTATGTTTGTAAAATATGTAAAACACAAATTGCCATTCAATTTTGGATTATTCATCAATCTTTTTAACCACACCACATTCCATTACGCATGAATTGTCTCCTACTGAATGCATTTAAGATTCAAAGTGTTAAAGTTAACCCATTCACTGCTGACAAAACATTCCAAACAACCAATATAATTGATGGATCAATTTGAACTGAGAGTGACAAATCGCCTTATGCTGACTCTAGAAACGATTCAAAATGTGTGCATGTGCTGCTCGTCAAATCGCCTTGTGCTGATTACAGTCAACGTACATTGCATGGTATCAGCAATCCATACTGTAGTAAAATTAGAGAATTAGGAGCTCAGGGCGAGAGATCGATCTCTGATAAAAAGGAAAAACCAAATCGGAGAGATGACCGGAGCCTTATACATATTTTAAGACAAATCTGCAAAAATATTTTTTTTAACAGTTTGAATTTCATTCTAAGTGAAAGAAATCATATTTTTCCATAAGTAGGCATTGAGTACTACTAATCAAATAAAACTGAAATCATTTTATAGTAAACCAGGTGCGCTAATTGGTTCTGACGAATTCTGGTAAGAAAATATAGGAAGGAAGAAAGGCAGAAATTTTTTTCTTTAACCTGAAGAATTTTTTTTCTTTAACTCAATATAACATAGTAGGGTTAAAGAAAAACAAATATGTTGTAAGTACCATTTTTTAATATTTATCCAAGTTTTAAAAATTTTCATAAATGACCGCCACAACACAATCTTACATATGTCATACACTTGAGGATTTAAAGAATAATATTACAGAAGAAATGTATATACATATATGATAATAAATGTTTGTAGGGTGTCACAAATAACCTTGGCTGACATATGGAGTATAAAAGCAACTTTGTGCTTTTCCAGACAATAATCTATCTCTGTGCCAAATTTCATCCAGATCCATTCAGTCGTTCTGGCGTGATTGAGTAACAATCATCTATCCATCCATTCAAACTTTCACATTGATAAATATTAAATAAGTAGAATTTAAATAAGAAATGAAAAACTGTTAAGAAATTTAATTTAAAATGAAATCTAGACAAAATGTTGATTTATAAGTAAGTAGCAGGGGCGTGCAGTGGAAACAAGAAGCATGACTTTTTCCTAAGCATGTATTTTGAAAAAAAAAACCAAAACAATAATTAACATATTATTCATATTTTAATATTTCATAATAATATTTTGCCAGATAAATATTTAATTTCGAATTTTTTTCCTCAATATAATACTGTATATCCAGAGCTACGTTGTGCCACTTAATTAATTTAAAAAAATTCACAGTAAATAAACAATTATGCATGTTTTCCTGACCTCTTCATCGGGCAAAAGCGCGCGAAATTTAACCTAATTTTGGCCGAAATTCAGCTTCGGCATGTATTTAAACCGAACATTCGGCCGAATTCGACATTCGGCAGAACCCACATTCGGTGCAACACTAGTATATGGGCATATGGGTAAGAAATTACGTTGCCCATCACATTATATATTTTTTTTTTTTTTTTTTTTAAAAAAAATAGAGATGTGAACACGGAAATACGTGTCACATCAATATTCTTACTATTTTCAAACTAAGCTAAGCGCTTGTACTATGAAAAATAGGACTAACTTGCTAGTCTGGAGTGAGGATCGAACCCGCAACCTTTGGATCACGAGGCCAGTGTCCTAACCACAAGACCAACAAGCTACTCAATATATGGACAAGCAATTATGAATTATGAATATATATAGTATATATATATATATATATACATAGTACAGAGTTCAGTATTTTTGATAAAATGGATAAATAATGAGAAGAGTAAAATATAAATATACACTCACCTCTACTGGTTGTGTCATAATGAGACCTGCGGGCCAATGACCCTGTCCCACTATATACTCTCCCATGGAGTAGTGCGGTAGTGCTGTGATGGCTGTGTGAGGGAGGTGCACTCCTTCAGATATTATACACGAGTACATGGGCTCGTTTGGGGGCAGGGGTTGGTTCCCCATCCCCACCACTGGGTTTATCATCTCGCCCATCTGCTCTGAGCTTACTGGTTGACCCTGAAATAATAACATAATTGCATTAGATTTTCATAAAAGATGTAAATATTCTTACAACTAATTTAGAACAGAAAATAATTTTTTCCATATACTTGGAGAATTGCAAAAATTTTAAAAGAAAATTCCATAAAACTATGAAAGAAGTAATTAGTGTTTCTCCAGTAAGTCTAGTCACGTATCAAATAGAATTGAGTATGAAAATCATGATTAGCTCACTTTTAAACGCCCTTACCTTTGGTTTTTTTCAATGTGAATACTGAAAATCTGCAGGTTTTTTGACAAATTTAAAATGAAATTTTTGCTGTAGGATATTTTACAAAACATGTAAAAATTTAATGTTCTCATATATCTTTGTCATAATTTGTATTGTTAGGGGTAGTCAACACATGGTTTTCTGAACCCAAACACAAAAAGTATTTAAGTTCGGAAATATTAAATTATTTTTGTATATAAACAAAAATATTATATTATTTGTATATAAACAAAAATATCAGAAGACCTTGTTTAGCGCTTCCTCGATTGATGGTGATTCAATATAAGCACATACAATGAAGAGCAATCCATAAAACGTTATTGTGGATTTAAAAAAATGAACCAAAGGCTTTATTACTGAAGGATAATGCTCCAAGCCATCCAACCAACTTGTTCGACTTTAACACTTGCATTCCGGCTGAAGTAGTCTTTCTACCACAAAACACTATGCCGTTAATGAAGCCAATGAATCAGGGAGTCATTAAATTTTAAGGCATATTAAATAGTGCAATTTTGGAAAAATTATAACATTATGGTTGCCCCGCAACATCCACACCGCTTGGCAAGAATTGATAAATGCATAAACAGAATGTGGAAGAAGGTTTGGCCGGAGGTACCCAAGGATTCTCAACAAAAAGAGCCTATCGTTAGCCAAATTATACCAGATATTGGGAGAGTTACTGCATTTTCTGGTGAGTGCCTTACCAATGACGACCTTCAAGAACTGGCAGATCAAGGAATTTGTGTAGAAGTTGAAAATAATGATTCTGAAAACGAAGAACCCAAGGAACTTTCCACAGTAAAAGTTTGGTAACGATAACTGAAATCATTTATCAAATTGTAGTGATCGATCCAGACTTTTAAAGGAATGCAAAAGCAAGACAAAGCATTTTGGATGCGATCCCTGCTGCTGACATTTGTTTAGTGAGAGAAAAAGAAAGCAAAGACAAATTAAACTAGACGATGGCATTCCAAAAATATCAGAACCTTAATCACAAAAATGAATTTCGTATGTGTGTGGATGCATTATTTTTAATTTAATTTTTTTGTTTTAATGCTTCAACAGGCCAGGAGGCCCAATAACAGAAGCGAAATACATCACAAAACACCCAGGCTTGAGAAAATCACATAGACTAACATTGTGACCTCATCTGGAATCGAACCCGGAACCCTCGGTGTGGGAAGCCAGTGTCATACCCACTGCGCTACGAGGGCCACTTTACGTTATGTTACGTAACATACATTATTATGCAAATTAATTTAAAAAAACCTATAATTTGTTTCTTTTTGATCATGTGTAACGCCTAATTCAAAAACCCCCCAAAACCACTATGTGTTTTTGAGTTATGGATGGAAAAGTTATACAGTAGAACCCCGTTAATTCAAGGGACCTAAAAAAAACATTTAAAATTATGCGGAACCCCGTTAATTATAAATTCAAGGTATGAAAAAAATCGCAATATTTCAATTACTAAAGTACCCGATATTTGCATATTTGTTGTTTTCACTTGCAAAAGAGAATCAAAATATTTTTTCAATTCTGTCAAATTTTGAAAAATAATTAATTTAATTTTTAAAATGATAGCAGCAGCAAAAATAATGAAGAAATAGCCATCAAATCCAAGTTATTTAGAAGTAGAGATAACGCAAACATAGAAACAAAAAAATATTGGTACTGTTACTGTTAATTTGGCAACCTACTGAGGGTGAATATATTGTAACGAGCTGTTCGTTGACATTTGACAGTTCCATAGAAAAGTGTCACATGCGCAGAACGGCAGGCCGGTATGCCCAGTGGTTGAAATAAGAACTAACATGATTAATAAATAGCGAAGAAATGGAAGGGTTCTTACCCGAGTAGAAAAACAAAAGAGAGCTGTTCTTTTGTGTTTGAATAAAAAATAGCAGTAGTATTGCATTGTGAGCGATTGTAAAATGTCAGAGATAATGTATAAGCGATAATAAAAGATTTATTTTATGAGTTGTGCTATTTCATTTTTCGAGCGAGCCACGCCACGTAACAATATATACAATTTGTGAAAATTACCCTCCACGGTTTCAACAGAAAAGGACCAGAGTCCCTAAATCCGGGCCCGTTGCATGGAGCCGAGAAGAGAAGGAAGCCACAGGGCTTCCAACCTGTCGTCAGCAGGATTAAGTATCCTTTACGTCAACTACGTTCAATTTACGCAGCATTTTGGAATAACAGAAGAGTGTAAAAGAAGTTGACTGACTTTTATTTTACTATGTAAGTTATATAAGTTTAACTAGCTGATTGTACCCAACGTAGTGGACAAAGGTTTCATTGATTTGCAAAGTCTCTAACAATGTTTCCATTTAATTTAGGCTGGGAAAGAAGGGATGTCCAGGACAGAAATTTTATGTATGTAACCCACTGGGTCCTAAAGAATAAGCATGAAAAATTTGAGTCAGATGAATCAAACAATGTAATGGGGAGGGGGAAATATCACCTTAGTTAGAGTCCACTCACTTTAGGTAAGTCACTTGCATTAGTGTGAGTAATACCCTCTGTAACAAGTAAATTGTGAAATTGTATTCGTTTTTAAACCAACTTCATTGGCCGCTCCAGTAACACTCTGACCGGTGAGCGGAGCGGTCGTTTCTTTGTTTAATATTTTTCTCTTAAAGATACCGTGACTACAAAATCACGAATATTTTTAAGTTAGGAAAGGAGAAATCGTTTTCAGGTCAAACAAAGGAGATAGTTTTAAATGTATATAAATATCTCAAAGACTTGTATAAATATATAAAGATAGAATGGAAAAAGTTGATAAAATTACCATCAGCGAATGGGAAAATGTTTGCTGACATACAAAAGGAAGTGAAACTGAGCACACGACGAAGGATATTCAAATGGATGAATACACAGACTTTAATCAATCAATATATATATATACAGTCGAACTCGGTTATAACGATCTCGGGTATAAGGAGATCCCGGCTATAATGAGAAAAACTGTGAATTCATTTTGATTTGCGCATATTCCCATACAATCGGTCTCGGTTATAAGGAGCGCGATTCCCAGATATACGGAGCAAATTTTAGAAACTCTGCAAACATATTTGCTTGGGATGCAGAAAAAAAGACAAATACGTACTCATAACAATGAACTTTTTCACTTTGCTTTTAAAGCGGCTCGCACTTAATTAGAGTTCATTTTATGATGTACACAAACTAGTGTCCGAAAATCCCACGTGCACAGGCAAGCAAATAGTTTATTGAAGGTCGAGATACTGATCATATAACTCCGATTATTGGGGGTTGCCAAAATGTTTATGGTGACAGTTTATTTTATGCAGTTTACTGTATTAGCATTTAAAAGCCTAATCAGATAAACGCGAATTTCTATCGCGTTTAACTGATTAGGAATCGGAAACATGTTCACTAACAAACGAAAGTGTCTCTAGGTTCGCGAAAAAGTCGTAATTATGGGCGTCAAACAGTCTGTAAAAAGTTTTCACAATCATCTTCTACAGTTTCATCGCTCTGGAAAGATAAGGATGTTTATTTAGCTGCTCTTGAAAATAAAATCACACAGCCAAAAAAAAAAATGTGAAAAAAGTGAATCCCGGATATAAGGAGTCCCGGCTGTAAGGAGCAAATTTAATTGGTCCCGTCGCGTTCGTTATAACCGAGTTCGACTGTATACAAAAAGAAACCCGTGTTTCCCTACCCGCCAAGTTTTCTCCACAACCAGCCACAACCACCCAACGATGGTTATGGTGGTGGATAGCCCTTGTATCTCACCGAAAATATGCGAGTTTGGTGGGGGTGGCTGTGAGTGGGTGGGAGTGGGTGACGAAAATGTGCTTTCTAGCACATTGTTTTTTATGGGAAGACCACAAATGCTTCAGATTGTTTCAAAATAAGCGCGCGGTGTCGGTGAATCTAGAAGATTTCAGAAAAACCTGCTCTGAAAGTTCTGGAAGAAGAAGGTTCTAGAAAATTCCCGAAAGTTCTATAAGGTTCTCAACTGAGTGGCGAAATATGTCGGTGTGTCTAGAAGGTTCCTGTACATTCGTATTTCTTGAAAGTTCTGGAAGGAGAATGTTGTATAAGATTCGCGAAAGTTTTATGACAATCCAAACAGTGTTCTAAAAATCTACGCTTACGAAGCCGCGCGGGCACAGCTAGTTTAATATAAATTTAGACGAAGATTCGGAGTCCGATACAAAAGACTATAAGTTTATCTGATTAAAATGAACTATAAGAATTCGAAAACCACAATTATGCCCGCTTATCAGGCGCGGCCGCTTCATACATGCTTTGGATGCTCCGCATCCCTTGTGTTCTAGAGTCAAAAAGCTTTGGACTTTTTGTTTCTAGCTGATTACAGCACTCCAGAAAATAAATTAGTCCAGTATTTTAGAAAACAGTCGTAAGTCGTAATACACATTACGACAAGGCGTGCGTACGGAGCGACTCGAAATACATATACATTCTCAACTTTCAACATCTACGAATCGCGTAAACACAACCACCAGTAGCAATGGAATCTGTAACGAATTCTGTATCCATACAGAGTTCAAAACATTAGACTTTTGCACATGCGCATTCATTTCTGCTTGTCAGGATCTTCGGATAGTGTATACGTATTCGATATCAGCATCCACCACACAAAAGTCGACTTTAACGCTTTTTTGTCTAATGCACAGAATGGAATACGGTCAGCATTCCAACGGAGTCACCCGAGAACAGCCCGAACATAGCCGAACAGCCACGGCTGGGACTAGACACATGCATGTTACGAAATGAGCGGATTATTTTGAGGATATTGTTTGTGTGACGTATTTGAATACTTGAAATCTAATTATTGAAACATGTCGTTCAATTATCTGTTTAAATAATCATTTAAATAAAAAATGAATACAGAAAATAACATGGATTCTTCACGAACGTGTCATAATACTGTAAACGAAAGTATTAAATTGTGTGAATGCATAATTGAATGGTTAATGCGTCAAATTTGGTATCTCTACATTTACGACAAAAAACGTATTCTAGATACTCCGAAGGGCAACCGATTCCAATTTTGAATAATGATAATAATTTCTAAGATATATTCTTGGATTTGTGGTTTTGGTAGGTTCTTCAAATTACATATTTTGCTGACCATGTCTAATATTTTGAAATGAAAATAATGGTAAAATGTGGAATAAGCAAGGATTTAACGGTTTGAACAATCTTTTAAAAGCTAGGAAAGGACTCATGAGTGCTCTCAACAACATAATATTGTAAGAATGAAAAGTTATTCTCAAAGTTAAACAGTTTATTAGTCAGATATAACGACACAATAGATATAGCAGTAGTAAACGCGACCACACACACGCTCGTCAAGAAGAGAAGTGGCCCATTCAAAAATGGCGGTCCGTTTCATGTGCCTCCACCTTTCCTGCCTTCCGCATGCACCGCAGCACCCTCTGGTGGTGGAACATCGGTGTTGCCATGTGATAATATTATCTTATCTTATTTTCCTCAATGAAACGTGCAACCGAAGCACACTAGGCGAAAACTGACTTACTTCCCTTGATATCATTTCTGTTGAGAAAACACTCCTGCTGTTTTTAAAAGAAAAGACAAAATTTCACAACGATTTTATAAAAAAAGGGCGTCGAATCGAACTTAAGTTTAAGTAAATGAAAACTTGGGTATGTAATGGATTTTTTTAAATAGGTACGAATGACGCATGAAATTTTGGATTGAAAATTGTTGAGTAGCTTAAACAATTTATAAAGCTTATTTGACAGACAATTTTTGTTGCTAGTTGCATGGGCTAGTCTGTGAATATATATATATTTGATGGCAGATATAAACTTAGTATCCAGCATCCCTTCTATTAAAAGTCACCGACCGCCACTGCCGCTTATATATTTATTTTAAAAGCCATAATCTGTAAATATAATGTAATTTTATATTATACATTTTGGCTGCCAGTTAAGGCTGTGAGAACAGCGCTATCCAGAGTAGCGTAGCGCCTTGATAACATTAGTGATGGAAATAAAATAGAGAATTTTGCTTTTTTTGCTTCCTATACCTCATTATTATTTGAGCCATGTGGTAGAGTTAGTGATGGACATTGTTGCATAGAGAAGATATATTTTGATTAATACTAATGACATATGCCTTACAATAGTGGATATACTTACTAGTTTTAATTATACTTAAACTGAAATATTTAAAACAATCATGAAATTAAAAAAAATCTAATTCAGAGTATTTTATTTAAAAATCATAAAGTCAATATTTTTATTTTATTTAACAATTTTGAAATCACACTTTTTTTGAAAACGAAATTAGATCAGTTATTGGATTCTAGTTACGGTTACGAATAGATTTCTAAATAATTATTATTTGGGGATTAAAAACATGAAATATAGATTTTTTATAATACATGTAAGCTTATTTCAGGTTAAAAAAATATTTATAATTTTTTTTGTGTCTAACATTTACTCAAAAAAATAATGTTACGAGATTTCGTAAACGCACTGTTACTTACGCTAATGCAAGTGGCTTTCCTAAAGTGAACGGACTTTACTTGGCGGGTCCTAAGGAATAATTATGCAAAATTTGGACTAGATCCTTCAAACAGTGTACAGAAAATATATCAGGGGAGGCGTTAAGGCTGAGATGGTAAAGGTGACCTACGTTACCCGCCGTCTCCAACACAATAAGTATGCAAAATTTAGGTCAGATAGGTCAAACGTTGTAGATTTGTAGAGAAAATATATTGGGGTGGAGGGTAAAGGGGAAGGGGTAAATATAGCCTAAGTTACCTGCCAAATTTTAAAGAATAATTATACAAAATTTGGGTCCTAAAGAATGATTGATCCGTCAATCAAAGAAGATCGATCAAATAGTGTTAATTTGTACTGAAAATATGTCAGGCGGAGGGAATGGGGTAAAGGGGAGAGGGTAAATGTTGCCTATGTTACCCGCTGGGTCCTAAAGAAAAATTTGGGTCAGATCAGACAAACGGAGTAGATTTGTATAGAGAACAGACAAGACAGGCATACATTATTTTATATTCATAGATGTAAACACGCTTATATTGTAATACAACGTTGTGTCAAAATTTAAAGTCAATCAGCAGATTACTTTTCGAGTTTTGCGATCACAAACAAATGCAGGCTGAATTTTTATATATATAGATTGGTGTAGATAGATAAATCAATTATTTATGCTTTAGTTACACGGATACAGGTTAATTTTATTCCTCACTCTTTATAACGATAACTCTTTATAATTAAATAAATTGCTCGGTCCCTTGGATTATAGAGAGTGATGACTGTACTTGACCTAACACACCAAAGCACCTACGGTGCGGCCGCAGCGAAACCCAGCTGGCAACACAGAAAGCAAAACAGCATCAAGAAAACAAAGGTTTACATCCAAACCTTTCCTCATCTTCTCATTTTGACTGCAAGATTTTTCACAAACTTTCTAAGCAACTATAATGAATTGATGAGGTG
Source organism: Agrypnia vestita (assembly GCA_016648135.1). NCBI lineage: Eukaryota > Metazoa > Arthropoda > Insecta > Trichoptera > Phryganeidae > Agrypnia > Agrypnia vestita. Next base: position 76,483 of record JADDOH010011337.1, on the reverse strand, counting down.
GTGACCTTTGTTTTCTTGATGCTTCTTTGCTTTCTGTGGGATGGCAACACAGAAAGCAAAGCAGCATCAAGAAAATAAAGGTCACCACCTCATAAATTCATTATAGTTACTTAAAAATTTTGTGAAAAATCATGCAGTCGAAATAAGAAGATGAGGAAAGGTTTGGATGTAATGAGTGAACTTTCAATGAAAGAGTCGTGATATGGATAGATACATTAAAACAAAACAAAAAATTGTGAAACTGAATAGTAAAAGGGGACCATTTCAAAATAAGGGACTAGTATTTACTTTTTTGACAATAGACAAATTTAAAAGCACATTTTGTAAGAAACTATGCGTAAGAAACAAAAGAGAATGACAGAAACGTGTGGGACAGTACAATATCTGTCCACTAAAGGATGCCACACAATTTCATGTGTTTAACTTAGTACTGACCGCAACACCAGTAAACACCTGTCAATTGTTTTTTAGCATTAATTAAGTCATAGCACACATGATCCTTTCAACGGTATTTTTACTTAATTATTTTAAGAATGAAAGACTTAACTTGGATTATTTTTAGCCAAATCCATGAAAATAAGATTTAAATACTCTAAAAATCAATTTAACACACTCTTGACGCTAGATAAAGATATGCCAACATATGTATATTTACTCATAAATAAAAAACTTCAAAAAAAAAAGAATTTTTATAACAAATTATGTAAACCTTACGTGAATAATAAAGCTGTATGGAAAGATAACCTCTTTATTTATGCTTTGTGATGTGATGTTTATATAATATATATATATATATATATATATTATCACGGCTGAGCTTTGAAAAATGTAATGAAGGCTATTTCATATTTAATATCTTCTGCACAATGACACCGTTTTACAAAAATTTCTATGAATATGAAATGACAATTATCTATATACAAATCGAAGTAATCTATTAGTGAATAAATATTTGTGAACTTCTAGACCCAGATTCAGGAATGTGCTAAACAAAGTCAGTAAAAATAAAGATAAATAATCTTACCTGTAAAGGAGGTGTCTTCACATACACAAGAGCATTCATTGGGGCTAATCCTGAGACACTAGGCGGAGGGACGGAGAGGTTTGGTTCTACACTGGTATGTAAGATACTGTTAGTTGTCGGTGCTGTGTTTACTGAAACTGGTGGTGGATTGTATCGGGTCCTTTCATCTTCTGATTTGAGTTTTTCTAAGATTTCACCAAAATGTGTATGCTGATCAAATGTGAATGCTGGATGATGTAGGGCCATTGTGTACAGTAATAAAAGCTCTTCCAATGGGTCTCCACCAAGAAGGCCAGATTTCTCCAAGCCAACCATGACATTGTACAATTTAGATGCACAAGCATAATTACACGAACGCAGAAGAGAAACATATAGAGCCATTTTTCGACGTGTTCTGTGATCTGTATTAGCACCGCCAATATCAGCAGCAAGATCTGCGATGCTGTTGGCCCTGACTTCTGCCCCTCGCAACTCCTGGAAATCTCGCTTTCCCAGTTCTTCGAGATATGTGCCTATGAACCGAAGTTCAAACGGGAGGCACATATTTAAAAGACTACACATTGCATCGATACGTTTATAGCTTTCTAACTCTTTAAACCATGATACCACGTCCTCTTTGCAAACCATTTCCAGAACACATTGAAACTTCAGGGTGAAAGTCTATCAAATATCCGTCTGCTCAAATTGAGATGTACTGATATAATTCAATGATTTGAATCATGCAATCCAATACAAGAAACGTTTTCAGAATACTTTTTCACTAAACATTAGTAAATGAACGACTTCAGACAACCAATGCTTGCCAGTATTGGTTACGCTAGTTTACTAGGCAGTAGGCAGGCCGCATATGGCCTTCATCGCTCTGTAGACTACTGTAAGAGACGTTTTATCTGTGACTTTCGTATAATTTTCGACAAAATATTATAATAAAAATAAGAAATGCATTTTTTGTTAAATATCATTCAGCTTAGTTAACAATTTGTGGCATTTTAATTGTCTCCGAAAAAAACATTTTTTTAAATAATATTACTTATAAATTTAACCCTTTCGTACCACTGAAAAATTTTACAAATGTACCTAAATAAAATTATATTTTGAAGTCATTTTGCGTCACGCGTCACCCGAGAGCTGCAGAAGTTTTGAATCCCAAATTTACGATAGATTTTTTGTAACCTATAATTTAATGAGGAAATGAAGAATAATATGCGTTATTTCTAATTATTATTTATGTATGTAATATTTAGCATAACAAATAAAAAAGTTTTTTCCATTATACAAAATAAATTATAATAAGGCGTAAATGAATTGTTAAGGCCATATATTTTTACTTTTCTGCATAGATAAAAGAAATATACTAATATATTCTGCGGCGTCATAACTATAGTAGCAGAAATAGGTGTGTCAACATAACATATAAATTATAATGTTGCACCACAAAGTATCTACCAAATCTTTCAATGATATCACTATACCTGATTACACTCGATTAAATTTAGTCTTTTTTGTATTGTGGCCGTACCTGTCCAACTATGTGTCATGTACCTATCATCCAACCCAGCGATTTGTTTATATGTTTAACACATTAAAATCTCTGTGACGTTGACATAGGAGAACAAAGGGATCGAGTTAAGGCACAGACACAAGTCGTATGCCTGCCGTAACATAAGGCAGACCTGTGCGCGTCATTTAATTCTTTGTTTCTCATATAACTGTAACCTGTATGTATGTCTTCTTCACTTAGTCCTGGGGCATATCTCCCGGAAAATCGCTCTTTCATTCCATCACACTTCGGGCCTTCCCTAAAGTATTATGCCAAAATTTAACATTTAAAATAAAAGCGAAGCCATATTTAAAGCTTAGAGAGTGGTCCCTCACCCTATTAAAATTGAGAGCAAATGTTTCCACCAAAAAAGCCAAATATCAAATTGAATTATTAAATCTATACATTTACACGTATACATATACGTATATGTTCAAATACTACTTTTAATTAAATACGAATTCGGAATTATGAATAAATATTTCTCTGAGATTGAATAACCAATAAAACAAAATAAGTTCAAAATAATTTATAATTTAAAATCCAAAATAACCGATACTGATTTTAAAAAGTATAACAAAAAGTATCATATTTTTTATAGTTAATTAGTATGTAAGTAAGTAGTATTAAAGAAAAAATATTTGTTAGTCTGTGAGGCGTATTAAAATGATAGATTTAAAAAAATCCAAAAATAAATATTTTAAGGAACTTATAAGACTTATATGGACGAATAAAAGAAAAACATTATTGTGTTCATTAGAAATTATTTAATTTTTCCGAAAACAAAATCGATTCTATTCAATTCGAAGTTGCTTATTGAAATAATGTAGCACTATTGTTTCATCAAAAAATGAAACAGAGAATCTATATTATGAATGCTTCAAAAATGCAGAATACAGTGCACGTTTTTGCCTTTGCCGGTTTCAAAAAATAACCGAATTGTATGATTTAAAAAAAACGATGTGTATTATAGGTCTTTTCATATAAGCTTGCAATTGAATTAGTGTGGGTACAGTCAGTAATACGCGCATTGTTTCGTTGTCATACGTCATACAACGTCGGATACGAGAGGGGCGTATCCGTAAACTTAACACAACGGAACAATGCACGTATTACGCACTGTACCCACACTAACTCAATTGCAAGCTTATATGAAAAGACCTATACCTACAGATTATTTAAAATACATTAAGATATTATTTAATATGCAGAAATATTAAATATACATTATTTAATATTCGAGTCATTTTAATAGTAAATAAGTGATATTTATATTTTTATTGTAATTGCTCCAAAAAGATGTATGCAGTGCGCAATATTTCCATTGCCAGTTTCAAAAAATAACGAAATCGTATCAACAACGAAACAGCAGGCAATTGGCGATAGCCAATCGTTAACACTAATGACAGTGCAGCCGATGGCGAATTGCAAAAACCAACACAGACGACTAGTAGTAAAGCAATGGTTGATAGCTAGAATATATTTAAATGATGTAGAAAATGTGGCCATATAACTCATTCTTATTACTGCTTCCGTTCGAAATTACAGATAATATATGTTTTTCACTAAAATAGAAAACATGAAAAGATGTAATTATGTTATTATAATTTAAAGTTGGTATCTTAATACTGAGGATCACAACCCTGTCATCATAAGCCGTACAACAGCAATCTCCACTTACCTTGACAATGGGCAGTGTGCTTTGCTGAATTTATAGCTTCGGTAGACTTTATTATTTTTTATACAATTCATAGAGATCTTGTTGCTCTTTATCTGTCCACCAAGATAATGCTATTATGGTGGACAGAGAGGAAACATGGAAGTTAATTGGTAACATTCGTATTTTATTCAAAAAAATAAAAATGAATGCGGTTTTATAGCTTAAGAAACAATCTTATGAGGTTAAGAACTCTTTTAATTTTCTTTATTATATTGCTAATAAACCAGTCCAAGGGCACGTTTTTGAGTATTCATATTTAAATTATTATTTAAAAAGTCGAATGTTCACGTATTTTTTCAAAATAATCTTATTTACAATATTATTGATAACTTTATAAATTATATCTAACAAACAAAACAAATAATAAAAACGAAACGTAATTTATTCTGCAGTGACAAATTTTAATGCATTTTTAAAAATTGACTTTGAAATCGATAAATTGAAATGAAGTATCGCTGATTCAATTATATAAAAAGGGTTTAATTATGTGAAAATGTTATTCAGAAAAGTTGGTTGTTAATGATTTATTATAAGTGACTTAAAAGAGATATAAAATTAAATACTTCTACCATGTGTGTGTATGGAACGCCTTATGAAAAAGAGTGCCTACCTGGGCTTATCCCAGTCATTGACAACGAATGAAAAAATCCATAAGAATCTATGAATCTTACCTTGCAGTTTTTGACGTGATAGGTGTTTGTCATTCATTTTTCTTTGTCGTTCTTAGTTCTAGCAGTGAATTCAGATTTTTTTTATAAATTCTTAAGTAGTATATTTAAAGCAACCCGTGATATAAATCTGTAAGGAATATGGGTGGACCGGATATTCAGGATGTGGAGATGAAGAACATCGACAGCCCGACCGCTGCCAGTGATGCAGATCCAGCAGACACCAAGCGTGACACGGATGTTTTGAGCGTTCATGATCTTAGGGAACATTCACGACAAATAGATAAAGCAGTAACATCTAAAGAACCCAGGTTTATTCTCAGAGTCCTACGGTCTCTGCCTAATACCCGAAGAAAATTGAACAGCGTCGTTCTTCGCGGCATAATATCTCAGTTGTATCCTGCCGGCTCAGATAAGGAGTCGCTTTTGACCTTCGTTGAAGAATTGCCGGCTGGAATTAACGAGCCTGATGCACCGAGAGTACGAAGTGCGTTGAAAACGCCAGTACCAGAGGTCGATGCTTACATTCATTTGCTCATTCTCCTAAGATTATTGGACACTAATAAACTGCAAGAAGCTGTCACTTGCTCTCAGCAGTTAATGGCTAAAGTTACTGCTCAAAATCGAAGAACGCTCGATTTAGTGGCAGCAAAGTGTTATTTTTATCATTCGAGGGTTGCGGAGTTAACGGAGAAGCTAGATGGCATCAGAGGCTTCCTGCACGCTCGTCTCCGCACGTCCACTCTGCGAAATGACTTTGAGGGCCAGGCTGTGTTAATTAATTGCCTTCTTCGTAATTATTTACACTACTCTTTGTATGATCAAGCAGATAAGTTGGTGAGCAAGTCGGTGTACCCAGAGTCAGCGAGTAATAATGAGTGGGCTCGGTTCCTCTACTACCTGGGCCGCATAAAGGCAGCCAGGCTTGAATACAGTGAAGCACACAAACATCTCGTTCAGGCAATGAGGAAAGCACCGCAAACTGCGGCTGTTGGCTTCCGTCAAACTGTTCAAAAATTGGCCATTGTAGTTGAGCTACTGCTGGGAGATATTCCAGAACGACAGATATTTAGGCAGGCTGCCTTGCGCAGAGCCCTCGCTCCATATTTTCAGCTGACGCAAGCGGTCAGGCTCGGTAATCTCCAAAGATTCGGTGAAGTCCTCGAAAGCTTCGGTCCTCAATTCAGAGTTGATCACACGTTTACATTGATTTTAAGATTGCGTCACAATGTTATAAAGACAGCTATTCGTTCAATTGGGTTGTCCTATTCCCGCATTTCGCCGCAGGATATTGCTCGAAAATTGGGTCTCGATTCGGCAGAAGATGCGGAGTTTATTGTAGCAAAGGCTATAAGAGATGGAGTAATTGAGGCTACTCTAGATCCCGAACGTGGTTATATGAGCAGTAAAGAGAGTTCAGACATCTATTGCACCCGGGAACCCCAACTTGCCTTTCATCAGAGGATTTCATTCTGCTTGGATCTTCACAAACAAAGTGTGAAGGCTATGCGCTATCCACCAAAATCTTATGGAAAAGAACTGGAGAGCGCTGAAGAGCGAAGGGAAAGGGAGCAGCAAGATCTGGAGCTAGCTAAGGAAATGGCTGAGGAAGATGATGACGGCTTTCCTTAAGAATATTCCGAATAAAGTTTGTGCTAACATTTAATATAATTTTTGTCTCAACGTTCGTAGTTTTACTTGTTTCGGATCTGCCGGACTACTTTCTGATAAATCTGTATTTTGAGCATTATAAAATTATAAATATATAAGGTTTTAATACAAACTCTTTTTGTGTTTATTTATTTGAAAACTATTTTATTGTTGAAAAAACTCCAGAATGATTGGAAGCAGATAAGATTGCACATAAATAGGTCTGGCATTAATTGGTAGTACTCTTAATCAAGGGCGGTTCCAGGGGGGGTCATGGGGGTCATGGGCTGGGTCCAGGACCTAGTGGACCTGGACCCAGCCCTAAATTATAACTTCTTGTGACTTGACCACGACTATGGCCCCCCTGGCGCCAAAGTTGGATCTGCTCTTGCTCTTAATCGGATCCATTACTAGCCCAATCAGAAGATTTTTACATTTCTTTGTTTCTTTCTTAACCCTTAACTGCTGACGTGCGGTCTCATGGAGGTATCGAGTTTGCTAGTTTAGCCTCTTCCCTGTGCATGGGGGATCCAAGCCGCTCAGTAGCTTCGAGTTTAGTTGTGCGGACCGTCTTAGAGTGGTGGTAGTTTTCGCATGTGCAAAATTGGTAAGTGTGATCGATTTGAAATTCCGAGGCGGCCCCTGATACCGCGTGTCGGTACTTGCGTAAGTTTTTTTGTAAGAGTTTTTTTCAAAATTCATAAATTTTTTTAAATTGTCAAAATTTTTTTACAAAAATGGTTATGGTAGGGGGCCCATCTGTAGAAGATGGTAGCCACCTGAAGAGGCTAGTTGCAGGCCAACTACTCTGAAATAAATTTCGATATTTTGGTGGAATCCTGGTTTGAAAAGAAAGATTTTAGTTGCTCCAAAGCAGACAATATCTGAAATAACTTTCGTTCAGAGTAAAGCGATTATGACACCGATACTGGTATGTCTGACTGAAGATTCAGTGCAGTCACAGAAACAGCGACGTGAACCATCTGAAGATGAAGATGTGCCACTATCATCATTTAGATCTTACCGAGGTAAAAAAAGCATAAGTGCTTATCTTGAGCATGGAGCCCTTATTATACAGTTCACATGAGTAATGTAGAGAAAGTCCAAAATAATTTTTTAGATTTATGTTCCTAAATAAGTTTCTTAGATTTATCAATTATAAACTTAACATTCCTTCAAGTAATATTGATTACAATATTCTTAGATCTTTTAGTAGTCTTGATAAACTAGAGACTAGAAGAATAGTGACGGACTCTTTGTTTACACAAACTAATAAATTGTACTATCGATTGTCCTCAACTACTAGAAGGTATCTGCTTGCTTGTTCCGTCTCGCATAACTAGAAGTCATGCAGGTTTTGCCGTGGAAACTGCAGCTACTATCTTTAATTTCCCACTGCAGAGGCTTCCTAGACTAGCAAATAGATACAAGCAACTGGACGTCTTTGCCAATAACTGTATATTATTCAAACGTATATTAAGAGGTGTATTGAAAGATTACTCATCATCATCATCATCATTCTTGGCACTACAACCCTTGAAAGATTACTAGTATTTATCAAATTGGACTTAACCGTTATGTTACTACCCGGAATTTATCACACTGGTTACTACCCAGGGTACCCAGGTGTTCTACTTTGATGGACGTTCCCCCGTGCATTCTTTTGTTATGTGTATCACAAATTGATATGTAAACAATGGCTAAATTACTTCTTAGAAATTCCATACTTCTCATAATAATGTCCGTCACGCCTTTATACCTGCTTTTAACCTTTTTGCTTGACCTTGACTTAATAAGCACCTTATCGATAATTTTAATCTTCAGTTCTATTTGTAACTGAGTAAAGTGCAAACGTATCTTCTTGTTTTAAATTTGTATTAGTTGTTTACAATAGTGAAGTTTTCATTGTTCTGAACTTAATGGCTATAATTTTTATAAATTATTTTGAATATAAATTTAAAAAAAACAATTGTACTGCTAAAAATGGAGGAACTAACGCCGAGGGAATATGCGAGATATGTGGTCTTATATTTATTATTACTTATATTTTTCCGTTCGTTGATATCATCGATTTAAGATTATTAGATATAATTTATTTTAAGGTTGAAAAAGGAATATACACTTCAATTACTGGGTGATGAATAGGTCTCAGATTCAGAGCCTTTCTCTAATAGTGACGAGAAAGATTGGATGCCAGAACGAAGGGATCAAAATGAGTATTCGGATAATGGTGACGATGAAGAACCAGCTATGGAGGATATTACACATCAAGAAAGTGAAGATAATGAGGACGAAGAAGTTCAAAATACTGAGAATTATATTAGACCGTCGACATCTGCTCAAGATTATTTCAAGGCAAGCAGATGATGCTTATTTTATGCATATCGATCAAACAATATGGAATAAAAATCCAGCTATTTATCATCAAACCGCGTCGCACAATATCGTTAGGCAAAGAAGTGGTCCATGTGGATCAACAAAAGCATTATCTATTAATAATAAACGTAGTATTACAACGAACAACTTTTTCACGAGTCTTCCTTTGGCACATCTTTTATCTTGGAATATGACTATTGTTGGAAAATTCAGACGAAACAAAATATATTTCGACGGAAATGAAGGAAACTAAAAATCAAACAGGTTATTCATCATGATTGGGTTCCATGGTGATGAAACAATATGCTCCTACGTGCCAAAAAAAAAGTCAGTTATAATTTGATCATCTATGCATCATGATATTGTAACTTTAGGACCAAAAAACAAACCAGACATGATTCATTTCTACAAAAAAACAAAATCTGATGTTGACGTGATGGATAAATTAGTAGGAAAATATAGTGTAAGAAGACGAACGAACAGGTGGCCATTTGCTTTTTTTTTACAACATAGCTGACATTGCCGCACTTGCAACATACGTAATTTATTTCGAAAATAATAATATGATTTAGAGCAAGACAGATCGGCGGCGAGTATTTTTGAGACAACTAGGTAAAGAAGTTGTTTTCCTCTAATCTAAGATCGATCACAAAATCAGCAAGTTATTAGGAATTTATCTACAAAGTTAGCAATCGAAAGTATCCTAAGTACATAGATGTTTTGCTACCGCTTCTACCTCCACACTAAGCGCTTATACTCCTACACCACTCAAACGTGACAAAACTGGACGGAAAATATGTAATATGTAGGTAATTAGTAATATTTGTCATGAAGCCTCACACAAGCGAAGAAGAAAGACACGCAAATCATGTTTCCAATGTGAGAAACCTGTGTGAAAAGAAACATTCAACTACATTGACAATTTGTCAAAAAATGTCCAATACCAAATGTGACAAATGTATTAAAAAATAACAAATAATTTTTTATGTCCTATATTTATTCAAAAATATATAGATACATTCAAAATAAAATAGTATTCGCTTGTTTTTGTATTTATTTTCATGTCTCTTACTGCAAGAACATATGGTAACCCGGGTACCTCGGGTAGTAACCAGAGGACTATACAAGTTTGGGCTCATATAAACTACCTTTATTTAAATTAAATTACATCAAATTTATCATAAATCCCTTTATAATAGCATAAATAATGGGGATCCGAGCGGATAAAAACAGCTGACGTTTGTGAATAAAATTATTTTGACTTGAAGTCGAAAATGGGCACCCGGGCACCCGGGTAGTAACGTAAGGGTTAAATAATTGATTTGTATTTGTATGTATATTTTTTATTATAATATGACTTTCAAGGTTTGTGCTATATTTTTTCACTTTACATTATTACTTTTTTGTTTTTAAATTTCTATTATATGTATTATATTTTTCTTATGCTTCTGCTTTTTATATACTTGCTTTTTACTTTATATTACATTTATCTTTGTATATTTGTATCTGTATTTTAAGAATTTTCTTTCCACTTTATGTCATTATTATGTTTACATGTTATTATTATTTTTTTTTCTTTAAACTATATATTCTGTTAATGTACACTTTACCTATCTGTTGTAAAAGCCCTATAGGGCGCTAATTAATAAAATAATAAAAATAATAATAATGTTCTGCATCAGGTATATCATGAAGAAAATACAAACTGAGGTGATTTTATAAAAGTTTTCTCGGCAATTGGTATTGCCGCATATAAAGAGACATATGTTCAACTTGAGATAACCTTATTTTGCTAAAGATATAGTTTTACTGGAAAACGTTCAGAGATGAGCCACAAAATTGCCCGTGGATCTTAAAAAACTGGAATATGCGGAAAGGCTGAGAGTCTTGAAACTGCCCACTCTTCAGGAGCGACGAGCAAGAGGTGACCTCATCGAGACATTCAAGATTCTATCGGGCTGCTACAATATTCCTAATATGACAGATATGTTTGCATTAAACACTAATGTGGCCCTTTGAGGACATCTCCTGAAGTTGAACAAGTCTCGGTTCTCGTGTAACCCAAGAAAGCATGCATTAAGCAATAGAGTGGTCAATATGTGGAACAGTTTGCCTGAGGGCATTATGTCTGCAGCCAGTGTCAACCAATTTAAGAATAGGCTGGATATTCAAATGAGAGACAGTGATATGGGCCTATCAGCTTAAGCTGCTTGCCCATTATAATAATAATAATAATAATTAGAGATGCACCGAAATTCGTTTCACATTCGGTATAGCCGAACTTCGGCAACTTTTACCGAACTTCGTCTTCGGCCGAATTTCGTTTAAATCTGCCGAATTTCGTTTAAATCTACCGAATTTCGGTAGCTTTTTAATTAACTAGCTTTTGCCAGCGACCTCGTTCGCGTATACTACTGGGATAAAAAGTATTCTTTGTGCTTTTCCAGACAATAATCTCTCTCTGTGCCAAATTTCATCCAGATCTGTTTAGTCGTTCTGGCGTGATTGAGTAACAAACATCCATCCAACCATCTAAACTTTCACATTTGTAAATAAAATAAGTAGGATTTAAATAAGAAATGGAAAAGTGTAAAGAAATTTAATTTAAAATGAAATCTAGACAAAATGTTGATTTATAAGTAAATAGGTGGTAACGTGTGAATGGATCATGTTTATTATTCTCTAGAAAAAAAACCACATCAACGATATATAAGCTTTAATAAAATAAAATAATCAATTTTAATATATAATATTCTATAACAACTATCCAGAACTACGTTGTGCCGCTTGATTAATTAAAAAACACCGAGTAAATAAACAATTATACGTGTTTTCGTGATGGTGATCTGACCTGTTCAAAAGCGCGCGAAATTTAGCCGAATTTCGGCTTCGGCATATATTTAAACCAAACATTCGGCAGAACCCACATTCGGTGCAACACTAATAATAATAATAACCTCGTGAGCTCAGAATTAATTTTGACTAGAATAATTGGTTCTGACATACAAATGCACCAGCAGTTAGAGATGGAACTGAAGAAATAAGAGGGACATGCTTACCCTGTTTTTCTAAACTCAAGAGGAAGTCTACCTACACATGCTACTCCTGCAAAAAACATGTGTTTTGTCAGTGTGCCAAAGAAGTACGCCCAGATTGTGCCTAGAATATTGCATATTTTAGGCTTGGACAGTTTCGTACTTGCTAAATCTAGATTTTTCAAGAATTTTTTTATGTTCAACTTATATTATATTAATGTTCAAGAAAATAATTATTTTTGATACTTCGTTTTTTACTTTATTAATGTGATTACTGATCTCATGTGATTTTCTCATAAAAATAAAGGTCGAAAGAGTATTCCAGTAATAATATGAAGACTTATTTAAATATGATTATATAATTATGCTTAACTTAATTATTAAGACTTGGTTTTTGGATCCCTAATTTTTTTTTAGATAAAAATGGGTACAGTAACTGGCAAACATCGTGAACAATTTTCGGCGTAGTGGGGGAAAGTTTGAGCATGTACACTCCATACTACCTCACCCCTGAGACCCAAAATTTGTCTTTTGCGCACCTGAAGCCGATGTTCAAGATGTTTGCCGGCTACTGTACTTATATCACAAAAAAACTATGTCAGCAGTTGAAGATTAACTAACGTACACACATTCTTAATAGTGATGCAACACATACGAATACGAATATTTGTATTCGCCGAATATTATCACGAATATTAAAAACAAATTATTTATAACTGAATGCAATGCAAACTACGGTTTGGCTGTGCATCGTGTATCCCAACACACTTACGCACTCTATTATTGGGGATTCCCCTAACATTGAATGAATGGATTTTTTGAGTTCTCAAGTTGTCAACTGTTACTTGTTTCACAGCATAACATGAGTTCTTTCATGTAGTTTTTGTTTTTTAATATGTATTGTTCGTTCCATTTCATTTCCGTTGTGTGTAAAAGTGTTAACTCTTATAAAATATTTCAAATTAAATCTAATAACATGACCTCTCGTAAGCGTGATATTTTGAAGAATTTTGATAAGAAATCTGATTAAGTTAAATTTAAATATAACTTTATTTGTTTGTTTTTGTTATAAAGAAAAAAGATATCAGTTTGTGTATACAACTTGTTAGTGAACTCGTTCCAAAACAAAGTTGGCCCATTCAGACGAGTTTATTTTGTTTTGTTCGGGGACTCGTTCTAAAATATCTAAAACAATATCCAATATCTCACCTGTTGATCCACTGCTTTTCTGGCGTGAAGATATATAGGTACATATTTTCCCTAGGCTGAAAAAACTGGCCCAGAAGTATTTTTCATTAAAGCCGTCTACTGTCGCCTTAGAAAGATTATTTTCGACCGCTGGAAATGTACAAACGAATGAAAGAGATCACCCAACTCCTGAGAAGTTACAAATGACGAACTTTTTGAACAAAAATTAGCCGGTGGTAAATTTTATTCATTAAATGTCTTAGTAAAAAAGTAACCCATAAAAACCAAGTTTTTATTATACTCCATTTCTTTGTAAAATATAACAACAATTAAAGACGAATTAAAACATATAACATAACACTAAACTTACAGTAATTTAATATATTTCTAAAATGTCAGATGTTTTGAGCTTTGATAAGACACTTCATGCTTTGAAGATTATATTCTAAAAACATTTGTCAGTCAATTTAGATTTTCGACATTCGTAGTGAAGTACCTATTATGTATACCGATGGAGTAATTCAAATTTAGAAAATATTCCTCGACGTTATCGGGCCGGGGTTGCTAAACAAACTTTTCTAATGATTCCAATTTGAAAAAAACAATAAAATTTCTAAAAATCCGAAATTATACTATAATTATTAATTTTTTTTAACGAAAATTTGATAGATCTTCTTGATCTTCGCCACGAGTCTACTTGCCAAGTTTCAGCTCGATTGGATCTCGGGAAAGGGGTCAAAAATCGATCCAAAGTTTTTTTTGACGGCAAGCTGGCAAGCAGGCAAGCAAGCAAGCAGACGCCACGAGTTAATATAAAGGGAGTAAAAAAAAGAACATTGGTGTGTTATTTATTACCTTGTTGAATTATTCGTATTTGCCGAATAGTAGATTTGATATTCTTATTTGTGAAAGTAGTATTCGTTGCATCACTAATTCTTAAATCATTTTTTTTTACAAAATATTTGTATTTCTTTTCTAATAATTGCATAAGTATATTATAATTTCCTTTTATTTTTTAATCTTTTTAACGATTTAATATTCTCCGAGATTTATGTTACTCTATGAGCTTTTCACCATATTTTTAAAATTCAAATTTATTAATATTTTTATTGATATGTATGTTGGTTATGATTTGATTATGGTATGTTATGGTATGGTATGGTATGGTTATGGTATGAAAGAATAGAAAAAAAATATTTTTGGATAGTGCTGATTATAAAAAAAGTAATACAACCATTGAGTTGAGTTTACTACACCCCTTCCAATTACTGTCACTAAGCTCAGTTTACTTTAAGTTAGACAAATTCTAGTGCCTACTAATGTCACTTGAATAATTTTAACTCAATAGTCATTTTCGTCATAGTTACATTAGGTATATATAGTGTCCGACGATGATGAACCCTTCAATAGGATCTGAAATGGCCCCCAAAAAGATTTTAGAAACAAGGCATAATATCCTAGAAAATTCAAATCAGAAGATTCTGAACCGCTTGAAAATCTAAGAACATTTTTAAAATTCCAGCATAATTCCAGAAAGTTACGGATGAGCGGACCGACATTATATTCGAAATTATTTGATTTACTACGACCGATAAATAATTTACTCCCAAAAAATAAAAAATGTGTTCTCATAAGCTACTTCTTCGGTAAAAATATATTATAATATATTTTTATTTTTTGTTTTATTTTTTATTTATTTATTTATTATAGACATGTCATGGGTACATAGTTTCATGAATACAAAAATACATTCATACAATAGGGTTTTACTTGCCATAAAGGAGCTGACGCTCGTTCTTACGGGAGGAGTAGTCACATGTCATTATTTCATGAATTTTATTAAAATTATAATAAAGGTGTTCAGAATATCAAGAAACAAAATAAATAAACAAAAAATATCAAGAAACAAATAAATAAATATATAAAACCTCATAGAAATTTCAAGAGAATTTTTTGTTAAATTTTTAAATATAGGTACATTCGAAAAGTCGAGTTTGAATAATTGCATAAAACAGTATGCTCAAAAATTGATAATTTTTTGTTCTCTATCTTTTTATAAACGCAGAATAAATATTTTATTTATTTTCTACAGTTCTAAAACATTGTTGGTTTGGTATTTATTAATAGATAAAATAATTTGGTTAGTGTCGTTTTGTAAAACTATACTTCTTTAGAATATATGAAACTAAATAAATAAATTTTTAATTTGATACATTTTCATACAAAAATGTGATACAAAATAGAAGCCGTGAGCAAAAATGCTCGTCGCCTGAATTCTGCTCACATTTCCGGTTGATCGCCTTAATGTTAATTTATGTTTCTTAATGTTTTATACTATGATTTAAATTACTAGTTTTGTTATTTACTTGAGGACTTAATCAAAGTGCTTACAAGTTAAGAAATAGGTAAATTAGGTTGGCAAACACATTTATTAGTGAATACACATCATGTTCACCCCATGTCAATATTCAGAAAACTCAACATTGGTCATGAAACGCTAAAATTTTCTTGTTACATTTTTATCAACTCGTCAGACTGCAGAATGGTTTATTATTATGAGCTCAGAAACTTTAGTGCCTTCCTACCTGCTTTGTAATTTGTAGTGTTGGTGGCATTAAAAGGAATGAAGAAATCAGTAGTTTAATAAAATTCATTGAATACAATTAACATTATTTGCTTTATTTAATTCTTATTGTAGATGTATACAGCTAGAAAATCACAGTTCAAATAAAAAAATACAAACATTAAAACACTAAATAAAAAATTATGGTGGAAATCTCAAACTAGAAGCACTTGTTCTTATGGAAGCAAAAATTAAGTTACAACCTGTCTGGATTCTTACATTTGAATATAATTTCATAAGTATAAACGAATGCATCATAAAATTAAATGCCAGTAGAATGGTGGTTAGAATGAATTAAAAAAATATAAAAGATGTAATGCACTTTTCATAATTTACTCGCAATTGATATTGTTTTCTGTTGAATTGGTAGTGTCACAGATAATTAACATAATAAATTATTCAATGTATTTCAACATTATACCTATAATAAAATATTGAGGTTTTTATTGACTATTTCAATCTGGAGTAAACATTACCGATACATATTACTATATAAATACAGTAATTAAGTTGACATTGTACAAAATCATCTCATCGGGTGCAATAATTCACTTACTCTATAATGTGTTTTCTACTACATGTATTGAAAATGGATTCAAAACTTATTAAATAATTAAATTTATTAAAATGTGTTGATAAAATCTCGCAAAAACCAAGTTACACAAACACTCACTTGATTATGATCAGTCAAATTGTATTATCGTTCTAATGAATCATTCACACAAAGGAAGGAAATCAGATGAAACACAATAATATCATTCTTTATTAATTACAACTTTACAATAATTTTAGTCTTAAATTACAGAATATCAATACGCAGATCATTGTTTTAGAGTCTATAATAAATATTTCCGAGTGCCATCTATCAGTGTATTCGATTATTATTAATAAATAATTGAATAGGTGCAAACACTTACCATCTACATTATAACATTACAATATTTATCTAAAATTGTTGGCACTGGCTCTCGCAACACAAACATAATGATTATCAAATGACTGGCTCATCTCATTCAAAGTCAACATTCACACAAGAGAGCGAACCATACTTGACCAGAATACTTAGGTCTTCAAAGTGCAATAATACTCACACAATTGTTAAACACCTATATACATAACTACACGTTTACCTACAATATTGTGTTCCTATATATACGTAAATGAGAATTATTGAAAGTCATTACTAATCTTGTGTAGCCAACAGTAAATTCTGGCACAAGTAAGTAACCACTTCCTGGCAAGAATTTATTTAACTACTACAATATTGTTAAATAATGAGATGCACCGGATGTTTCGCAGTCTTAAGTGCTAAGATTTTCATACTGGCCTATCATACAAGTACAAAGCAAAACGATTTATATTCAGCATTTAAGTGGAAAGATGACTTTATACTATTATCTTATTACACCGCAAGTTATTCCATGCCCTTTTATAATACTTTTGAAATGTATTTTATATATACAAATGGATCGATTACATTACTATAATTAACTTAGAAGATGGTTATTTGGTTGATGTGCAACTTGACAGATGTCCATTTTCTACAGCTCTTCTTCAAGCTCTGTTTCTTGGTGTGGGCCGTACATGTCAGCAAGTTTATCAAAACGTGGTCCCCACGCTCCGAGGTAGTCATACTCATGTTGTTCATCATCTGTTCCTAATGATCAAAATTTAACATTAATTATCTAGTAAGTGTTTTGAAAGCAATTAAACTCTCTGTCACAAGCAAAACAAGAGCAAAAGCTTCGTTTTGTAATGGTCTATTGTTCGATAGTTTTGGAAAAAGCTACATGAGCCACCAAGATTGAAACCATTGGAACAATTTTGAAAAGTCTACTCAGCTCTTGGCTTACGCTGATGATATTGATCTCAAGAAACTTTTTGTGATGCATTATCAACACTAGAAAAGCAATAAAAATATGAGTCCTGTAGCGAATTTAGAAAAGATAAAGAACATGGTAATGGATTGCAGCCTTTACATTAGCCAAAAGCCCTTGCTTGCTGGCCAGAAATGACAAATTTAAATTTAAAGTATTTAAATATTTAGGAAAATTACACAGACGAAAGTACAAGCACATCCTTGTACTTTTTTTCAACAGTGCTACTTTCAAAATATGCTAGAATATCTGGTTTTCTAATTGTGCCAGGTCCGTTCTTCTTTGTTCTTGGTGCTTTCCTTTATATTTTCTTTCACATACATCATTTCTTTCACATGCATTGGAAATACAAAATTTTTTAATGCAAAAAAAAATACATTTTGGTACCCAGCTAAATATTATTTACGATAAAAAAGTAAAATTAAAAAATAAAAGAAAACAATTACCAGATGCTAGAGAACTAAGAGAGCCTGCAGTGCTTCCACCACCTTCGTATGCATAGTTGCGTAAGTCGTCAAATGGTGGAGCGTTAGGATCGCTGTCTGCTCTCTTCTTGTGTTCTTCAATAAACATTCCAACATTTGGTTCCTGGCCAACTCCGAGCATAGGGACTGAAATAAAAAAGATAATTAATATTATAAAGGATTCACATTTATGTATAAAGGTTGAAACATACTACTAAAACGCGACGCGACGCCACGCATGTCAGTACTTATCAATCTCATATATTTAATATGGTCAGATACAAATAGACAACACGCCATGTGATGAAACGCAACTCCACGCGTTAACATCCAGTCGATCCAGGTCGGCGTGTTGCCTTGAGAGGGGGCATACACACCACCCTACACATCGCACCCAGTGTGTTTCCTGTTAACACCCGACACCACGTGTCAGTCGTTCAAGAACATTCATGGTTTATAGATATATTTTTGTTAGTTTTTGTTTAAAATGTCGGATGAGCAATTGATATAATTTCTGAAACGGTACCTAGTGTTATATTACATGAGTTCAAGCCAATAAATACTGTGATCGTAGTATTAGAAATAATGCTTGGGAAGAAATTTTTTTATTCAACTGTTTCTGTATAAAATATATCTCATATAATTTTTTTATTCAACTGTTTCTGTATAAAATACAGCTCGTCTTTAAATAGTTAATCCATGGCCACATCAAAACACTTCCGTCCTTCGCGAAGCTAGCAAAGCGTTGTGTAGCGTCACGTGGTGTTTTGTATATGTGCACGATTCGCATCAAGTGTCGACCTATGTTTCAACCTTAAGGCATGTTATCATACCTAGATTATTACTGCTATAATTATTTTAATCTCTGAATTTTTAAATTTGCATATAATAATAATAACAATTAAAATTAGAATGTATCAATGAAATAAAATATTTGTTCGTGAACCTTTTTCTAAATGAAACTAACATATAGAAATGACAAGCAAAATAATAAATATATACAAGAACCAATTGAAATATAAATATGTATTCAAGATCTCGAGTAATATGTAGGCACTCTCCCTAGATATAAATATGTATTAAGTATATTGAATGACATCCCTCCCAACACTTCTTCAGGACCCTTCAAAGTCTATCAAGGCTAGAGGCCAGTTAGTAATTTCTTGGCTTCACACTTCATACACTATTTAATAAATGTTTGGAGGAGAGCCACATCCCTTTAGACTGGCGGAGAGCAGTTATTATACAAAGGTTAAGGGGTCAAGAATGGAATGCGGGAACTATAGGACAAATAGTCTTTGGAGCTCGGTTGGCAAACTATAAGGAAGAATTTTAAAAGAGTGTAAGGTCGGTGTCGAAAGAAAAGGTATGGAACATGCAAGGGGCTTTTGTGGATGGAAGAGGATGCATGGATGAGATTTTCTCTCTACGAGTGTTGACAGATATTTTTAGCAAAAAATCAAAAAGTTTTCTGTGCATTTGTAGATCTGCAAAAGGCTTATGATGCAGTTATAAGATAAAGGTTATGGAAGGTACTCTCTGGTTACAAAGTAAACAGTAAACTTATACATACACGCAATTGCATGCCAATAAGATGGAAGTACTCCGTGTGTAAGAATCAATGGATCATTCACACCATGGCTTGCATACGAAGATGTATGAATGTGGATGAGGCGAGAGTTGTATGTCAGGACGGAGGAGTGTTGTGCTCTATCCTCTCAGCCTACCCTCGCGGAGAAACGGCGTGATGGTAAGTA
Organism: Agrypnia vestita; assembly: GCA_016648135.1. Classification (NCBI taxonomy): domain Eukaryota; kingdom Metazoa; phylum Arthropoda; class Insecta; order Trichoptera; family Phryganeidae; genus Agrypnia; species Agrypnia vestita. The sequence continues at coordinate 56,561 of JADDOH010011337.1, read as the reverse complement.
AGTTAGTAAGTTCAAAAATATAGGAACCCCCTCGTTCGCCAGGTCACCCCACCCCTTACCACTGATGTCAATGTATTTAATATTCAACACCATTCATTCTAAATATTCTAAAGTTGCACTTTAGAATCCTGAGGAAAATATAGTCACCTCACTCCACTCCTCCAGATGTCTCATTCCTCCTGCCCGGATTAAATGTTGTAGACATTGTTATTATTTAGGGCCTGCACAAAATGCGCTGGCACAAAATACACTTGTAGCCCAGTGGGCATGTCACTGGCTTCTCACAGAAAGGGTTGCGAATTTGATTCCCGATGAGGGCACACCTAATCTATGTGATTTACTCAAGCCTGGGTGTTTTGTAATGTGTCTCATTTCTATAATTGGGCCTCTCGGCCTGTTGTAGTATAAAAAAAGGTACCCCACGTCTCCCTCCCTTTAAACCCCTATTTTTAATTATATGTACATAATTCAATTGTTAGTACCTATCATATAATACTTACATGGTATCTTTGCGGGAGGATGATCAGGTAGAGGTCCCCCGATTGGTATTTGAAGTGGTGTTATATCAAACGCAGTCATGTCATCCTCACCACCCCCTTCATCATCGTAATTGATAATATTTTCACGCACATCATCATCAGGTCCTGGATACTTGATGTGCGCCTCACGCCGGCGGTTGTACACCACAAATACCAGCACAAGAACTGTAAATTTTAAAATACATTTCGAAATGTTCAAAGAAAGTAATTTATTTATTTTCCCGGAAGCTTTCTGGAGATTCAGATCAGATTTATATGTATAATGTGTTAAGTGTAATTAACCCAATTGAATTAGTTCATTTTACAGAAATAACTCCCCAGATTTCTATTTATATTTATGTTTTATGTTGGAATTATTAGGACTTGTTTTACTATTATCATTCTTAAAATGAGACAAAAAATTGGAACTGCTTCCTTATTTATTTATACTGAATATATGTAGTAAAATTAATTCAAGGTGAATTCAATCAGTATAAAAATAATCTGATTTTTTGTGCTGATTAAATTAATGATTAAATTTTAACACAGAATTACAATAAAATTTCTGGCACTTGATTGCACATGTGACGTAGGCTGATGGATTAAGGGGGTATTCTAGTCTAGAGGCACGAATTTCGGACGTTTTTTAGAGCTTTGTAAAAAGAAACAAATAATATTTTTGGTATACATTTTTTTATGATTCGTTTATTTATATTTTAAGAATACATCAAAAATAATAAAAAATTCGAAACTCAAAAAGTTATCGGCTGGTAAAGTGGGTGGTCCAAAAAAAAAAGGGATGTCCTGGCGGACCCTACCTTGGAGAAATAATAAAAAAAAAAATTTAAAAAATGGCGGCCATTTGAAAAAAAGAACACATTTTTTCGCATTTTTTTTAACAGTTAAATTTTTTTTTAATAGTAAAAATAAAAATTTCGACTTTAATCTGATAGGGGCTATAGAGGGATGTATAGAGAAGATTCACACAAAATTTTTAATAAATCGGTTTAGTAGAACTTGAGATATCATGTCCGCCAGCTTGAAAATGAAGTTTCTAGAAAAACGCGTTTAAAGTTTTGAGTAAAGTTTCAGTATACTGTACTTGCATATTTTTAATCGGCGATTAAATGTCTATTCTCTGAAGTTCTTTCTTGTAGACGAGCAGCATTTGAAGCATCCGAAGCTCGGATTTCAGAGCGTTCGATCTGAACTTCGTCCCGTTTCCCAGCGAACGCATGGGCTTCTGGACCAATCGTGATTCCCATAATATTTAGTATTTTTAGAATGAGTATAAAATCTTCATTGAAAATACTAACAGCGAGAAAAATAGCAATTTCAATGGTCCGCGTTCCTGCAGTATGTGTTTCGGAGCAAAAGTCGATATTAAAGAATTCAACGATTTTTATATTTTGACGTATAACGAAAATGTTATATTTTGTTTACATGTACAACACAGAATTAATAATGAAAGTGATGTAAAAATAGATAAAAATTCTAAAATGCAATAGCCGTAATTTTTTTCTATTATAACTTCTTCGTCACACGATCTTATCAATTTTGCTGCGGATGCACTAGTGAAACTTATTTCTTCTTCTACAGTATGTTGATTACCTCTAAATTATCTTTTCGTCTATCTATATGCACGCTTAGTACCATATGTATTTTGAACTTTTTTATCTAACTACTATAATATTCTCTCAAAATATTTGCAGAGAACGCACGTCAACGATGTTTAAAGATTGACTCGATACTAACCTGAACTAAATAGTAGAACGAAAAGATTTCAAAAAAATACGTTAATATGACCTTCAGTTAAATATACATTATTTAGGTATAGTATATAAGAAAGGTTTTATGAGGTAATCCATCCGCAGGTGGTCGGCATCGGCGCCCCCTCTATTGTTCGATTTGTTCCGGTTACTTGCCGCGCCATCGAAATCGCTGTATCTCGGTAAATAATTGGAATTTTGAAAAATTTCTTTGAGGACATAATTCTGAATGTCTAAACTTACGAAATATAAAAAAATTTTTTTTTGATTTTTTAAAATTTCTAGACTAGAATACCCCCTTAAGAATTATGAACAAATGACATATGTTATTTTATAATGAATTGCATATAAATCTAACAAATTGCATGCATTTCCCATCGCTTTGAATGAGACATATATTACATATATGAAAGGTTTAAACAAAATTGCCACTACCCCTACATGCAATGCATTCGGGTAGATAAAATTTATTGAGCAAGTAATATTATACATCTTATTTTATATGAATAATATTGTGTATGTATATGTATATTAATAAAGTAAAATATATATATTTTTAAGCAAATTTGAAAATGTACATTTTGAATGATTTTTTTTTTACTGTATTGTCTTTTTTTTGGGTAGTAACAATTTTGTCTCTTTACTATATAGAATGGAGTAAAAAAATGAATACAACTTATTATGTGATATAAATTGAAATTGTGAAAGCTAAAACATACTGACCTAATAAAAGGAATAAGCAAACAATAATAGCTATGATGAAATCTCTAGAAGGTGTGATAACTCCGGATGCTAGCAATTCAAGTTCACAATTGTGCCCGGTAAATCCAACTGGACATATACATTCGTAGCGCATCGGGACATTCAAGTCAATGCATTTTCCTCCATTTCGACAAGGCCGCCATTCACATTCATCTTCGTTGACGCAGGTAGATCCCGAGCTCTTTAGTCCAGCTGGACATCTGTTTTGACGAAGTTATAATGCAGCTGTTAATACATCATGTACTTACCAAAAATGTGTCCCGCACTGAGTTATTTTCAGATGAGTTAGTTAGCATGCAAATGTGTGATATATGTATACTTAACTATGATATACATGTGACTACGAATATGGCTACATATATCTAACATTAAGATAATATATTATTAGAGATTTCAATAAGAGTGATAGAATATATTTATTGATAAAATATGCATATATGTATCAACCCTTATAATCTGAAGAAATCTTTGATGCATGAAAAAGCCAGTACTACAAGTCCAAAGCAAATTCGCAATATAATATGTGTAGTGCTCTTGTTTCAAAGTACCTAAATTGAATATGGTTTCAACATGACTTTTTTCAGAGTGTATCTTAATTTGTTATTTAATTTTTTTAATTTAATTTATTTAATGTAATACAAGAGTGTGTGTACTAAATTTGTATTACATATTTTATTAAATTATAAAAAATATTATTATTTTTTCTACACCCATTAAAAAGATCACGGATTACAAGGGTTAATATTGTTCATAAAATAATATATTTAAAACAACCGATACATACATAGAAAATTCATACGTTTTAAGTAAGATTTAAAAATAAATAAATTACTACATATTTTTTATAAATAAATATTGAATGTATACTAAAATTAAAAAAAAAGACGAGATTAAAGTGTGAAGGTAGTTAGAGAAAAAAATGTCTTAAAACCTATATTTTGATATCCAATTCTAGCAATTGGGAAAAAAGTGCAATAATAATAATAATGATTCGTATGTGACAGAAATGTCTCTTCACAAGATGCAACATGGATAGTGCGTGACATATATATCTAGCATGATACAGCGACTAAAAGTAGTGATCAGTAGGCATCATCTATGGGTGTTGGAGAGGCTCACTAAGTATGATGAGTAGGCAGACGAGAATCGCAGCCAGGGCTCCCATGCTGAGTTTCAAGGTCTGGCCCTCTTGCACCAGTTCGCAGTTCTCGCCCCAGAAACCATCCGGACAGATGCAGCGGTAGCGTAAGCGAGGGTCTTGGTTGATGCATGTACCGCCATTCAGGCATGGCAACTCCAGACACTCATTCTTATCGGTGCAACCCTTTCCATCTGGCGCCATTATACGACCTTCACCGCAACTATATCAATTGTTAGTTTTATCAAAATACATATTATAAAGATATAATAAATTTCTATAAATAAATTAACAATAAAATACAAATAATATTAATACAAATAATACAATAAAAAATAAAACTCAGTGCGGTTCAACATAAAATGTTATTTATTTTAGTTATATATAATATAATTAATTATAATTCATTAAAGTAATTTTTTTAATGTAAAGAAGATTAAATTGAAAAATTTGTTACTTAAAAATAATCTTAACTTTTTTTAATAAATCTGAAATTATTTGGCACATGTAGATACGGTCATTGTTCAGTTTTTTCTCATGCTCAAATGTTTTAAATTCAAATTTTGATCTGGCACAATTTTTATTTTATTAATTTTTTTTGGCCCATCAAAACTATAAGATACCTTAACTCTCTAAAACTCTTGTGCTTGGAGAGGAAAAAGTTGTATCTTATCTATTTTCCTACTTTTGTTACAATCCGTATAAAGTTTGTTTAAAATCAAATTCTTTTTTTTTTGCAAAAACAAATCTCTTTGAACATTTACATACCTATATAATATTATACCTATATCTATTTTTGTCTTCACATGGGAATACAAAAGTTAAATCTTGGCTAAAAACAATGTGATGTAGTTATTGAATAGTGACAATGGCACTTTGCTATTGTTAAACCTCATTTAATTATTGCCAATTTTAAATTGATTGTCAGATTTGTGAAACCAGAGATACAGAGACATTCATCCGTATTCTGAAAATAACAATGTCTGGATCTTTAAGATCTTTATCCCAACACTTAATACACGATAATAAAAATTAAAAATGTCCAGAGCGGATTTTGTAATTCAACGGCTCAAATACACTGTATTAAAAGATGATATAAGAAAGATTGTTTCTTACAAACGTATTAATTTCTTCATCTACAGCGTCCAAATGAAATATCATGGCTAAACTTGACAGCGTTACCGCGTATTCAAATTTTCCCATCTTGACATTTGACAGATAACAATTTACATCTTTCTCCCTCCCTCTATATCTATCTCATGTAGAAACTTACAGAAACAAACACCGACGTAAAGCTATGTCTCGTTTATTATCGTCTATTAAGTGTTGGGATAAAGATCTTAAAGATCCAGACATATCTGTCAAATGTCAGGATGGGAAGATTTGAATACGCAGTAACGCCGAACACGGTTATGACAAGTTTAGCCATGATATTTCATCTGGACTCTGTGGATGTAGAAATTAATACATTTGTAAGAAACAATCTTTCTTATATCATATTTTAATACAGTGTATTTGAGCCGTAGAATAGCAAAATCCGCTCTGGACATTTTTAATTATTATTATCGTCTATTAAGTGTTGGGATAAAGATCTTAAAGATCTAGACATTGTTATTTTCAGAATCGGGCCGAGTGTCAGCCAGAAATAGTCAATTAATCATATTATTGTGGTGTAGTGACCGTATTTGCTGAGCAAGGTTATGTTTTTTTTCTACATGCTTATACTCTTGTCTTCTTTCATTGTGTCTTATAACACTTTTTTTAAAATTACAGAAATACCATATCCGCATGCGCCAAAAAGGCATAATTTAAAATTTTTACTTGGAAAAATGTTGAGATGAAGCTTAAAAATCAATTTGTTTGTTATTTTTGACTTTTTAAGAAGTAGCTATCACAAATTAATTCGTTATTTACTTTTATAACAATATTGTATTAGTTTTATTACCTACATTAAAGATACTTACGTGCATTCATATTCATTCCAGAGATCAACACATTCAAAGGGTTCAGGACAAATTACATTGATACAAGGACTGTTGGAAGCACAGCCTCGTTCTAAATTCCGAGCCATCGTAGCCTGACCCCACTGAGTGCCGTTCATGGCAGGTGGGAGTGGTAAATGCTTGCCTTCCAAACGAATGTCATCTAAACAACCTTTCTGAAAATCTGCATAAACCTCAAAGGTTCGTACTCCTGTATATTCAGCCTTTCCGCCAGCATAAACACCCTCCTGTTTGTCCACCAGTAACCATTGATGTCCTTCAAAACTAAATGTTTCGTTGAAGCGTCTTCCTTCTCCTCCATCCAATTCCAAGGTAGCAGCACTACCATGTCGACTTACTTTTGCAACATGCCATTGCCCATCATCGACTCCGACAGCACTAAGCCAAACATCTCGTTCTTCTGTTCTCAAAGAATTAAGATTGTATCGGAAGTGCAGACGAGCATCTTTGACTTCTAAAATTCCATACTCTCTATTGTGTTGGTCACTAACACGGAATAGTTCTCCGTGCGGTTCTCGTGTACGGAATCTCAGTTGTATCTGAGTACTGAATCTATCAGGTTCAAAACTGAGAGCGAATTTAACATAACTTTGTGGTCTGAAAGTAGTTGGTATTGTAGGAGTGGCACAAGCGGGACCTGTCCAGCCAGGCCTGCATTGACACCTGGCCTCTGAAAAACTTCCCACACATGTGCCATGTTCCCAACACCGAGCCGTATTTTCTCCTTGATTGCAAACTTCTTCAGTCTGGGGACAGCCAGCGACGGAATTCCTAGATAATCCAGGATGGGCCAAATCATACAATTTACTGTTGTGAATTAAATTTTTAAGACAACCATCAAATCCTTTTCCAACAGGCATGTATTGCCAGTGATAGTGAGTGGGATCAAATTGTTCAACATGGAGTCCACCGAGTTGTAAAGGAGCATTAACATTCAAGTATTCATTGAATGGTGGAATAGTTCCTCGTGCTTGACAGCTTGTATCATCAAATTCTGGGGGTGTTCCATCTTCTAACTCCTGAATATCAGCAGATTTACAATAGTCCACAATCATTCGCACATTTTCAGTATCCCAAAATATATCAAGTCTGTGCCATTCACCGTCATCTAAACTCTTTTTAGTTTTCACTCTCAATTCTAACGTTCCAGAGCCAAAATCTATTAGCAATCTTGGGTACCCTCGCTCCAATTCCACAGATATGAAATCAGATACCATTGTTTCATCAGCCTCTGGTGGTACGATGGGTCCATTGTAAAGTAAAATCCCATCTGATTTTCTTGTTATGAATTCAAAACTAAGATGAGAGTTATCACACATTTCAAGAGCAGGATACCACGCCCATCCATTACCACGGAAGCTTCGAGATGTTTGCTGACATCTGGGTCCACTATATCCAGCAGGACATGAACAGGAAAGACCATATTTGCCTTCTATGCAACGGCCACCATTATAGCATTGATTTGTTCGACATGATTCAAGCTTTGTAAAGTTTCGAGCGCCACATGTACATTCTGCGAGAACATCAACTCTCACTCCAACTAATGCAGTTTTGTTTGCATTTACCATGTATGGAAGATTGCTAATGTCCAAAACATTTGTACAAGATCCTTCACACATCTGGTTTTCATAAAGGCATTCATCGATTCCAACCATTGTTATGTTTATTCCTACATCTCTTTCAATTTCTTCTCGATACATGAGAACAATACCATTAAGTCTCACAGGTTTGTAATAAGGAGATCCATGAGCAGCAAATCTTATATCGGTGATTGGTGGATGTTTTCTTCTCAACTGTACACTGAAGACATCCACATTCTCTTTGTCAGTATTGAAGAGGTCGGCTAATTTATCTCTAAATCGATCGGCTTTGCTGCGAGTCAAGCTCTGGGTTCTGTAATTCCAAACCCTGATAAAATCTTCATCAGTAATGCCAGCTATTCTTATTGATCCAGAATTTACTACAGCATCATGGGGTATTTCTCGTACAGTCACAGTGACATTTGCAGGGACATCTGTTTGTGTGTGTTTACGGTCATACACTTTGAAACGCAAATGATATTTGCCATCCTTTGTACCTTGTTTCATTTGTATCATGCCAGTTTCTTCATTTAGTTTGAATCTTGGATGTTCGGTACCTTCCCAATAAAATTTCTTATCTGGAAGATCCCAATCATCTAAGTCATAAACGTACACTCTTCCTATTTCAGTATCAGGTGCTTGCCCTTGATAATTATATACAAATATTTCTTTGGAACCTGGCTGCATTTTATTATCATTTACATCTCCTATAACGACTGTCAAGGTACTTGTGCCTGTCATGGCAGGATTTCCATGATCTTTGATAATAATAGGGATTAGGTACTCTTTTTGCTGCTCTCTGTCAAAGGATCTAAGTGATGCTACTATTGCCATGCCATCTCCATTGGCACCTTTTTGGTCTTGTTCAACCTTAAATGAAGCCCTTATGATATCATCAGCTCCCGGGTCGAGACGGAATTGGAATGGAGGACCATTACTTTTCGATCTGTCATCATCATCAGTGGCTAGAATTTCCACAACTTTTCTTGGTGGAACGTGTTCTGGAAGTACAGGTCTGTAGTCCTTAAGGAATGTAGGAGCATTGTCATTAATATCTTGTACAATCACGGTGAGTGTTGCAGTAGCTGTTTTTGGGGGCATACCATCATCAATTGCCAATATTTTTACTTGATGCCTTGGTGTTTCTTCACGATCCAAAGAACGTTGTATACTCACAGTTCCTTCTTGATTAATTGAAAATTGACGTTTTCTATCAGATGACCGATCAATAGCATATGAGACTTTACTTTTTCCACCTTGGTCTGGATCAGTTGCTTTGAATGTTTCTAAGCTTTTGCCTACATCAGCATTTTCATACACTGACACTTCAATGTTAGGTCTTTCAAACTGAGGTTTGTTGTCATTTATATCACGAAGTTTAACGACAACCCAAGAGTAAGCAACATGGTATTTATCATTATCATTATCCTCACCCTTATCATTTACTTGAATTCTAAATCTGAAGCCATTACTTTGAAGTTGGTCTTCGTAATCTAATGGCTGGACAATTTTTAACGATCCAGTTCCATCATTATTGCGTACCATGGTAAATTTATCTGCACCATAGCCACTGTTTTCAATAACCTTATATTGGAATTTGTTAGTTTCATCTTCATCATGCACAGTAACTGTTAAAATTGGCATTTCAGGTAAATTAGTTCCATCTGTCTCATCAACTTCGGTAAACCACTCATCTTTAGTAAATTGTGGTGGCATGTCATTAATGTCCTTGACTCTTATTGAAGCTGTACCTGTACCTTTTAACCCTCCTCCGTCCATTGCAACCACCTGTATTGAATAATCCGGTGTTCTTTCACGGTCCAAACAACAAACTGCTGTTTTGATTACTCCTGTATCAGATTCTATTTCAAATATTGGTGAACCAGTTTCTTCTTCAATGACATTCTTTTCTATAGAATAAACTAATCTCGCGTTAGTTCCCTCAGACGGATCATCGTAGTCAACTGCCGTCATTGTCATGACAACCATTCCAGCAGTACCATTTTCTGTGACATTTCCGAAGTAAACACCCTGGGGAAATATTGGAGCATTGTCATTGATATCCTTCAGATTAACTTGGACATCTGCATAGCCAACAAGTCCTTCCCCACCTTCATCTTGAGCGAACACCGTAAATCTCCACTGCGGCCGTCCATTTGGTTGATCTCTGTCTAAAGGCTGAAAACAAACAAAAATATTTACAGACAGTATCATTTTGACTTACAATACCTGTACTAATATTGCGTTTTACTATATTTACAATCGATAAATTATGATTTTAATATCAGAACAAATTTTATTCAAAAGTTAAGAGTTAAAAAAAATTACAATTTTATAGTTTAAAGTTGTAACAATTACCCACCTTTAAGACAAATATTTCCCCAGTTGTTCTGTTGATGTCGAATTTGCTATTGGCCGGATTGTCTGGGTCAATACCCTGACCAGTTAAGAAGTAGACAATATTCTGAGGTCTGTCTTTATCACCATCTGTAGCTGTGACCTGTGAGGAGAGAGGTATTTAAAAAATGTGTAATGATTTTTATTTCTTTGATAATAGAATTGGTTAGATTTTGATAAAAAGAAGATAATTTAAAAAAATTAAATACATAATTCATTTAAAAGGACACATAGAACAAGTCTGTACATCGAAAAATATATACTATGTGAAAAATATATATTGTCGGCAATCAAACCCGGAACTTTCTCTCGCAAGGAGAATACATTGCCAGTTACACTATGTTTACCTATCAAGTGTTATTCCTTTAGCGAGACATCTATTATTTCTAATCAAAAGCTATTGTATGTATATGCTGTGCATTTTAAATTTTGATGGAATTTATATTTAGAAAAAACTTTGGATAATGGAACATATAATAATACACTATGTGATGAAATAAATTGCAATGATAAAATAACACATCACTAGAAACAAAATTTTAGTTCCATACTAATATCCATCAAAGAGATTACATATACCTAAGTATGTGATCTATGACATACCTAAGTAAGTATTTGTATTTATATTTTACTCTTGTATTTTTTTAAGAATCCTGTTAAGAGAGTTTCCTACAATTTTGTATAGATATATCTACAATATACAATACTTTTATATTGTATATACACAGCACTACAGAATATGGGAAAATATTACTTTGTAACATTCTTTAGTGCTACATATTACATATCTACATAAATACAAATTTAATACTTACAGGACCCTGAGTATGCAGTTAGTTAAATGAATTTTAAAATCTTTCTACACATTATGAATATTAAAAGAAAAACATGCACTAAATTATAAATAATACAAAACCTAGTCATGCAACTCTTGGTAGTAAGTTATTTATTAAGTTATTGATGTGTCCATACGAGTATGTCCCTAGTAACATTGAATGCTTATCTTTTTTTAAAATTAAAAATGATTATTACTAACTGGATGACAACCCAAGGACCTACATAAATATATGTTTGAAAGAAAAAAGTACCTCGAGTCTGCTGATTTTTTTAAAGTTTTGTAATTTTTCTGATTTTAAAAATTGAAATCAATTTTCTGGATGGTTAACCCGGCGTGAGTGAGGTCGGGTACGTCATACCCGGGAAGTTTTTAAATGCAGATTTTTCAATGTTATCGCTGCCATGCAAATTCCGTTGTCACAGTAGCTGGAGGTAAGGAAGTAGGGGGCGAGATGCAGTGTTGAGTTTAGTGTCGCGCCGGCATCAGCGGGAGATGCATGTGCGCAAATGTGGCTCGGGTACGTCACACCAACCTCATAGGCGGTGCTACATTTTTGAGTTGACGATAAGTTTATGAGTTATAGTTGTTTATATATATGTTTTTTACTTTTATAATTAGAAGATACTATAATTATGTTGGTAAACCAAAGAAGTTGTAATTTTGTTTGAATTTTATATGAGAAAATAAAAACTACCAAAACTTGTACTTTTTCAGAGAAGATATGGACACTGCTATCTCAATAATAAAAACTTTTTAAAACCTAATACATATTTCATTTACTCATCTTGTTGAATATATACTATTATTAATATCCCAAATAAAAAAATACTTAATACACAATCAAAAATTCGGCAGTTATGTTTCAGGTATCTCATACCCACCTTATAGCTGGTGTAACAATTTCTCACCTCATTCACGCCGGGTTAAGTAACTGATCTATGTAAAATAATTTAGATGAATTTTTTCTCAACAATTGCATATATAAAGTATATTTATTTACACATTATAGGTATATGTTTAAAATTTTATACTACTATAGTAAGTATAGAAAAGCGAATAAAATTATATGATTATGTCAAATTGATTTCTCATAATTATTTTTGTTCCTTGAAGGATGAACTGCATAACTATGTATGTATATGTATATAGTTGCAATATTGCATAAGAATTTGAATTTAAATATTTAACTTTAATAGGTATATGCATGTATTTTTATTTTTGATTATTAAAAAAATATTTAAGAATATTATCAAAAAATATTCCTTATATGTTAAGAGGTTCTCAATTAAAACGGAATACTGAAAGGATTTACTTATCATTAAATCTATTTACTACAGGGATATGACAAGTTGTGGTGTACCTACCTACCTTTGTGTACACATTCCGAAATGAAATTAAAATAATTTGACTTGGTTAAAATGGACACTTTTCTTACATTGGGCCGATTAATTATTGTAGAAATAATCAAAAATGTTAAGCAAGTTAAACGATGGATAAATATTAGCTCCATACTCGACCCGCCCCTTCCTGATTGGGTTTGATGATACCAAAGCACAACATAAGAGTGTTGAATGTTGACAAACACTTTTTCGACTAATTAAAGTAATTTTATTTCCACCTGTGTTGCTTTTGTATATTTAAAAAAATAATAATAGGGACGCGTAAACTTTTTATTATGAATGTATAAATTTAACAGCATTTTTTAAATTTCCAAGAATGTACGTTTTTCTATCGGGGTTTTTTCAATTTATTACAAAATGTACCACCACCGAAAATTTTGACCCAATACTTGCAAGAACCTAAGATCAAGCTAACTGGAGAGCACGAAAGGAGCGATGTTTCAAGGAAGTGTTAGTCACGGATTTAAACAAGTAAAATGAAAAAAAAAACAAATGTAGCGACCTGCATAAGACTATAGGGGTGAGGTCCCGGCAGTTCCTCTTGTACCAGGGTGGTGTAAAGTTTTCTCTCAAATACTGGAGGGAGGTCGTTCACGTCGTTGATGTGTATTATCACTTTCGTGGCGTTCTCGTTGAGGCTGTCCGAGGCTACTAGGGTTAACTCGTACTGCCGCAACACAACACAAAACACTTAACTCAAATAATACAAAGCGAGGAAACAATAAACATAGGACGGGAAAAATGGCGTAATGTAATTGGGGTTAATAATGCTCAAATTAAAAAAATAACCGAAACACAAATAAAATCGGCTCGAATCAACATAAAAACAGTATATTTTCTGCACTAGTATCAAATCGAACACAAACATACATAAACGGTTAAAATATTTAAAAATAGGTGCAAAATGGCCGAGGTCTGGCGAAGGGCGCTTCCCGCTGTCCCGAGATAGAAAGTCACCCGTCCGATAAGAAGAGCCCGGCCGCCTTTTCGCGGTATTTGGACAATAAAGAAAACCACTTTAGCTAAATAAGTGCGTGTTTCTTCACTAAAACGCCGATAAATCACTATTATGTGGGTGATTACTCTCGCCAAATACAGTAATGGCTCGTAATAAGATAGCAGCCGCAGGCGCCGTAAATTTAAGACTATAATTCATTAGACAAACAGCACGGGCCGTTCGAATTCATCCGAGAGAATATTGTATGATTTCGGCTAAGAAGCTCCATTTATCATATCAAAGCCCCAGCGAGAATACAAATCACGGCGCGGGGAGCGGCCCGCCAGGCGACGGCACCGGCCAGGTGGCTCCTGTGGACACTTTTGCAATCTTTTCTTTCTTCTTCTTCTCTTTCAACAGAGACGGGTTTTATACCCAACTCTTAATGAGTCAACAACCTCTGCTAGAGGTTTAGTAACTAAATGTGTAACGCGGTACTCGAGTTTTTAATATCTACATCCACAAAATCCAACCATTGCCGTACGAATAAAGTTTTGAAAAAAAATCACACACTATAAAATGCTTATATAAAGTGCAAAAAATATTTAAAAAATCTTGTTAATTATACAGACGTAACTCTATGGTGTGTGCAAAATATTATTATCTTTTTTATTTTTAAAAATATTTACTAGATTTCTATATAGTAAGTATTTTTAACTTATTCAACAACACCAAATAACTTTGGGTAATATTTATATATATTAATAAAATGAAATAATATTTATTGAATTATTTACATGTTTTGGGGTTAATAGTCCCTTCATCAGGATACAAACGTGTACTAAAATTTAAAATTTGGATGTATAGAGATGAATAAAAACAAAAAATAAATAATGGGAGTCGAATAATTAATTAATGACTGAATAACGAATAACTGATGTGAAAACAAATTTAAATTTCTCCATCGTTTTTATTTTATTTTTGTTAATGTCTAAACTTCCAATTTAATTTTTTTGTATGCGTTGAATCCTGATGAAGGGACCATTGACCCCAAAACATGTAATAACATGTTGATAATTCAATAAGAAGTGATTTTATATAGTGTTTTTAAAGAACATTTTAATGATAATATTATTTTGTGTACACGATAAACTAGCGTCGATAGCGGAAATCAAAATATCATACTGGAACCTAAAAATAATGGAGAAATAAAAATGGGAATAGTCAGCAAAATCAACAAAAAATAAACGCGATCTAAAACGAAAAAAGTTCAAGCGACTGAAAAACAATATTGTCAGGGGCTGTGCGGCGGTTGACCTGGAGAACTCTCTTGGGCAGGTTCCTGTCGTCCTCCTCCGTGATCTGCGTGCGGTAGGTGGGCCGCTCGAACACCGGCGGGTTGTCGTTCACGTCCTTCACGTGGATCACCACCGTCGTGTAGTTCTCCTTCAGGTTGTCCGACGCCGCCAGCCTCAGCTCGTACTGCGAATTAGCCGCCAACCGACATTCAAATTCACCAGACAAAACAGCAACATACTTATACTACGCATGCTTACACTACATATCTATATTAATCATCATCAGCAGCCATTGTACAATATAATAGTTGTTGAAATTAACCATACAGGTCGATTTTTTGGTCGTGGCACTCGTCAATACGAGACGACGTCTGCGCGAGAAAGAGACTTATAATATGGTCGCGCTCACGCTAGACAGTAATGCAACAACGCGCTTGACGCATGTATCTATTCGTTGAGAAGGTACACCGCGAACTGTGTGTTTAGTGTAAATATAACATATTGATTAAAACTTTCCGAAATTTCATGAGGTTATCCATTATATTAATACATGTATAATACTATATTATCGTAATGATAAAAAATATATACTTGCAACAGATTCGTCGGTGACCGACTGTACAGTGCCACGCGTAAAAAAATTGACCTGTAGGTACTATAGAATGAATTTTAAATTAGAAAATCGAGAATTCCAACGAAAATCACAGGTCAAAGTGATGACTCCCCTCGTTTCATAATGATCAGTTTTTTTCTGTAATAAGTACCCGCAGAACTTGCTCATAACCGAAAATCTCTCAAAAATTAATTAATCATTTTCTCATAATTATATTTTATTATTACGACGATCGATGACTTATTGTAAAATAAGAACACGATTGGTAAACTTTTACCTATCAATGCAAGTTGATAAGCACATACACGATAAAATAATTTAGTTACGTTGTAACTGTTACTAGTTAATTAATTAGTTGCGTTGTAACTGTTCCTTACTAACAAATGTACCAATAGGTTGTAGACGTAAATCTGTATTTATCGTCCTAGAATTCCATTCAGTCGAAGTAGCAGAACAATTAGGCAATGGAAAATAATAAAAACCACGAATAAACGTACAATACCTTTTGTGGAGGACTTTGTAAACAAAATAATACTCGTCAGAACATTCATTAGATTGTTTATTCCGGTAAAATGAATTGAAAGCTTTAGGGATGTTAATTAGTTTTAGTTAAACAAGTATGTAGGTATTTGCACAGACTCTAGGCCAAATATTAATTATTAAATAAAATTTTGGCCATATTGACGAATTTTCTTCAGTCCGTTTTTATTATTCACGTCTATTCCAAGATAAACACAAAGTAAATTAACGTGTTTATCAATTTATATAAAATAACTAAACAATAGAGAAAAAATATTTGATCTTCTGAAAGACGGCGGCCATTGATTTGCTTCAATTATAACTTATTTATTATTTGCCAATTAAGTTTACACCTTATTTTTTTTTGTTTCTTTCTCCGATTTTTCAAAATATGTAATTTTAAATGTAGCCAAAAATTTGATAATGATTGTATTATTCATTTTCTACTGTTCTTCCGGTTCATGTTATTATAAGTGAAAGAATTTGGATAAGGAATCTAAATTGTTTCTTTACAAAAATTCCAGCCACAAAGTATGGATCAAATATTAATATTTGTATAATTTGTGTAAGCCTCAAGAAACATGCGAAGTTAGCGACAGCCGTTCACAATGTTTTTATTAAATTTTAAAAAATGGGTTGAAAATAAAAACATGTTATGCTTGTTGTTTTTAAATGTAAATAATAAATATGTTTTAAAGTCAATATAATATTAAATATTATATTTCTAAGTACAAATTTGTGAATAAAGAGCACTGTTTTCATTTCCACCATAAACTAAGAGTATTAAGATGAAGTGAAGTATTATATATTGTATAATTTTAAACATATATAATGTGTATTTATGTTGTTCTAGAAAGACAATAAGTTAATGGTTCTACGTATAGCGGTATCGAGAAAGGGTCTTGTTATTACTCAGTAGACGTATTAAATAATCAAATTACAACGAGATGTAGGTACTTAGTTCTACAACGAGTAACATGTACAGTGGTTTAATTTAATTTGACAGCCCCTGTTTTAGTTTGGAGGACGGTAGGTATAACACAAGGAGGGAAAACTTTTAGATGGATCCTTGAAAATGGTCATGTCATGTAGGCAGGTTTACACATACCTACATACCAGTGGCGTGCAGTGGGTATAAATTAAGGTTATGCTGTGACCGACTATATACCTACATTAAAAATATATATATACGCACATACCTATATGGGTATATACATTAAATTTTTTTTTAACTATATATAATGAACTATTTTGAGTAGTTTCAATCCACAAAAATAACTGCACTATAAAAGAAGTATTGTAAACAATATTTCCTAAATAAATAAATATCTTATATAGGTATAGCTAATACGGCGAAAAATTTCAATATATTTCGAAGACGATTTTTATATAATTATATCGGGAACAATACTTATTTCAGATATACGTTTCTTTTCATAAAAATAAATCAAACATTTTATGATATCATTATGATATGACAGATGGTATTTGTCGTATTCGTATTTACATTTACCATAGAAAAGACATAAAATTGACACCGAAAGCTTTGGGTGGAATTTGTAAAAAATAACATTTCTGCATGACGTGCGCCTGGCATAGGACATTTCGAAGAAGGACGCTATTGCACAAAACTCGCAGCATTAAAAATACACGGTTTTTTTCTCGACTTGACTATATCTGTGGAACAAATTGTTTGGTGAAATAAATGAAGAATTGATATGAAGTTAAGCACAGAAAAGTCGGAAATAAAACTTAGAATAGAATTAGAATTTTAAATCGAAAAAAAACAGATACATCACTTTAAATGGAAATGTCAGAAATAAAACTTGTAGCCGTAGGACGAATTACGGCTAGAATCTTAAATCAACTTTTTCTTAAGATAAGTATTATTTAATTAATATTTGTTTCCCAGAATCTTTACTAATGCACAGCTTTTCTGCTTGTACGCGCTGCACGCCACTGCTACATACATATCTACGAAACTGGTAAAGCCTGAAACAATATATGTATACTATATTTTATACAATTAACTTAAATCTTGCCCATTTCCAGAGAATGGTTATCACGGTCTATTATCTAATTTATGTTGAAGTACAACCTAATTTTTAACTATTTAACCCGAGGTTGGGTTATCTGGAAACATATTGGAAAAAAATATTAGAAAAATGAATGCAAATCAATATAAGCACGAGCATGATACAATAGGAAGAAACAGAAGAAGGCTAAATCTCAAAAAATCACAGTGCAGTGATGATTTTTAATGGTAGGCCGAAATGAAAAAGGAGAAAGAAGTGTAAACTTGAAACAAAACTTAGTAAACATGTGTACTTTTAATTCTTGACAGGTACGTTTATAAATTATTATACCTACCTATATTGTTTGTTTATATTAGAGTATGTTTATTTTTAAGTATGCACTATTTTCAGATTTTTTAAAATGATAGGTACCTACTTAATAATACGCATTTTGTTAATTTTTAACAACATTATGATTATGATTATTTTGAATTTTACTATGTGCTAAGTATTTTATTTTTTAACAAACAGACCGTCTGCTAGATAGTCTTAGTAAATAAGATATTTTATTTACAGTGTGTCCGGTAACCGGTGTCGGAGCCTTTAATAGCATAAAATATGGTCAATTTCATCGACAAAATACCCCCTATATGTCATTTCCTCCAGCCGTAATGAAAAGGCAGCCATTTCAATTTTTATGTTACCCAAGCATGGGCGCGTGTGTTCATTTATCAATATCTACCCATGTTGAGGTAGGTACTATAAACATCAAAGAGATCTTATTTGAAAGGTAAAACAATAGGAATTAATATAAGACGTAGGGAGTGTTTTGTCGATGAAATTGATTATATTTTATGCCATTAAAGGCTCCGACATCAATCACCGCCACTTTGTATAACATGATTACACAATAAACTTGTTATGATAAAGAATTAATAAATACACAACACAGAATGTTAGAAAGGAAATAAATTAATATGACAATTAAAATTCGACATTGAATAAATCGTCATCAACGTAGACCGAGGCGAAATAAATTTTGTTAGAAAAATATCACCAGTGAGGTTAATAACCACACCATGTTAAAAAGCGAACAGAACGGAGAACGAATTCATAAATATTGAGTAGGGTAACGAGAAGCGAAGAGAAAGATTTAGTTGAATTTATAAGTGGCTGCTCGAGTGAGCGCTCTTTTAAACAAAAAATATTATTCTACCATTAGTACAGTTTTTCAAAGTTGTTTTAGAAACGTATACCTGGTTGTCCTAATATTGATAATAAAACCTTGCCTTGACATCACTTGAAATAAAACGCACCTATACGTATACCTAATATAATTTCAGAAAACATAATAAAATGGGCGATTCACTTCTACAGGTAAGAATAGATATCGTAAAGCATGAAATAATTGTAAGTAACAAGACTAAGAATATAATAAAAAATATAAATAAAGAATATTAATACCCGGACCGAAATGCAAAAAGGTTTTCATAAAAAAATTTTTATTGGATATTTCCAATCCTTAATTTCGAGATATTAAGAGAGTTCTTCATTATTTCAACATGTCAAATATATATTTATTTTTAATATTGAGCTCACTCCAGTCTGCACATGTACGTAAGCGGTAAAAGCTTGTGTAGAGTTTTGGAATAAATGTGACCCAATCCTACAGTGCATACAAATATTAACATTTAGCAGTTTGTGTTAGAGCACGAGAGGGAGGTTGTGGGGGAATGATACGAAGGGGAAAATTGAAACTTACCCGCTGGTGCGCTTTGCCAACGAGAAGTTTGAGGTATTTAAAAGTATTAGGCGTATTTTAATCTACTAGTGTAAAAATTACCCCTGAATGTGTGATATTGTTTAAGGAAAACATTTATTCATTCAGAAACTTAATAAATTATTATTTTGGTTGAATCTTGATGGAATATATATTGTTTTTAACCCTCTGAATATTAATGACACTTACTGGTTTCATCACATTATTTCGAAAGTGTAGGTATTCATCATTAATATAATACACATTGCCTATGTACATCTTTTACTATGTAATGTTAGAACAGACCCACGTATCAACATTTAATAACAACCATCCGGAAAATTCGGTATACCTATGTACGTAGAAGGTATATTAGATTTAATAATTTCAACAAAAATTTTTGTATATTATTTATAAAATATTAAACATATAATATACCTATTACTTATATAATAGGGTGGTAAAATAATTTGTCTTCTCGGGATATTGTCGCTCTGCAAGCTCATAGATGTAATTGAGTGTTTTAGTTATTCATTTGCTTTCATTACATTCTTATAAAAGATCGCAGGAACTTATGTGGGGTGTAAAAACAAAGGCAGCAATATCCAAAAAAAAATCAATGCAGTTATCGAAGATTACTAATTTATAATGTACTGAATTCGATATTTTATAGGAAACATAGCCTATAAATTTATAGGAAACACGATTTTGGAATGGATAGTAACAAAAAAAATATAATTCAATACATTTTAAATTAGTAATCCTCGGTGACTGCACTCAATTTTTTTTTGATATTGCTGCCTTTGCTTTTATACCCCACATATTATATACCTTAAAAAATAAACCTAGCTGTCATTTTATGATATGAATATATGAATTTAATACAAATACTTTTATTGAAGAATAATACTTGTAAATGAGAACGATTATTGTCGGTGAAGATAATTAATTGAACAAAGTATTAAAAAAAATATTTGAATTGCTCACTTTCATAATTATCTAAAGACTCACGATGTTAACAAGTAATTTCCTTTGCTCTTACAGTCTATTTTCTGATTCTCTTGTAGTCCGATTCTTCCCAGTATGCTAATTTTAAAAATCATTTTGTGAATTGATTAAAAATAAATGCAATGTGAGTAATCCCTGCATTTAATCATGACATCTCCATTTATAGAGCTTTAGCTTTATCATAAAATATTTTTTTTTGGATAGTTAAGTTTTTAAACAATATTTTGTAGCAGTACTTGGTTGGAAACAAGTAAATATTCAGCAGATGTTATTAATGTTAATAAAGTACGGATAAAGCAATTATAAAATGTGCAATGCTACAATATGATGAAAATAATTGGCTAATCATCTTTTAAGAGATGTGATTGAATATGTGAATAGTTTGTATATTTCTACCTAAAGAATATAATAGAAGGAATACAACAAAAAGGAAGGCCGAGACAGAAATATACAGACAAAATAATGATAAAGACAAACACGTCCATCTACCAGGAATAGCTACGACAAGGATCAGTTACAAATGTAGGGACCACCGTCGAAAAGAACAATGTTTTTAAATAGAAGAGTGATATGTATGTACGTTACAGGATAAAGTTTTATCGAGAAGGATTTAAGGCAACGCACTGTTAAAGTTGTAAAAATCAAGCGGTAAAAGACAATGTTGGGTAACTCTTAGACTATGTAGTTTTGGTTTTGTGAAAGGAAACGCCATATACCTCCCAGATAAGCTACTAGATTCGTAAATGGATCGCCAGGTTTTATTAAGTAAGCTAGTTTGAAGTAAAAGTCTGAGGCATAAAACACGAATTCACACAGAAATCTGCATCGCAAACGTTCGAAATGATGTGCAGTAAATAGAAAGGAAAACACCCCCAGAGCTAATGACCGGGTGCTTCATCGGGGAAGATGGACCAAATGAAGCGAATCATTAGGGTGGGGTTGGTGGCAGGGGCGGGAGCCGTCCCGGATTAAACCAGAAACATGTGCCGTATAAACTTGCGACTATTTCCCGGCAAAACTCAACTCTCAACTGAGAACTTTAAAAATTGAATTAAAATTTTGCATTACGTTAGCTCCGCTCGAGATAAAACTAAGACAGTCAGTACCGTCGAACCCACTCTATAATACATGAAAATAGCGCCGAGTAAGGAGAATAAATATGCGAGCAGTTAATAATTTATGAAGACGCTCAGGTAAAAATATCACTTTAATACGTTTAAAATCATATTTTGATTCAACATTTGGCAACAAATAATTATCAAAGCTAAATTCGTAACGTTAAAATAATTTATTATAGAATATTTTGAGTTTGTTCAAATCTTTCAGAACAGTGCTGGATTTATGTCACAGAGACATTATTAATCAATTAATGTATATTATAGATATCTCACAGAGACGAAACTGTATTTATTATGGAAAACTTTCCCATAATAAATACAGTTTCGTCTCTGTGAGATATCTATAATATACATTAATTGATTAATAATGTCTCTGTGACATAAATCCAGCACTGTTCTGAAAGATTTGAACAAACTCAAAATATTCTGAATTGTTAATACTGGTAAAAAAGGGAATTTAACAAAAAATGGAAATAATATTTCCTGGCGTATCCTAGTGTAATGCAAGTATTCGGATGAATTTCATTACACAATAAAGTATATTGCTCTCAAAATTCCGTAAAAAAATCTATGTAGATTTTCTCATTAGCGACATCTGTGGGGATTTAGGGGAATGAAAATGGCTTTGTACAGGCCGCATGGAAAGGCGCTTACAACTCGTATGTGAAAGCTTTCCACGCAATTTGAACATATATACAACTTCCAAAAAATGAATAAGCATGGTATATTCTATCATGGGTGGAAATGGCGAATGTTACAATTGTGTAAAGTGATCACTTAAGCCAACCATAAAAAGATAGGTCATAAGTCCTATGTACACCCAAATGACTTCTATACCTACTTTCCCATAATAAATACAGTTTCGTCTCTGTGAGATATCTATAATATACATTAATTAATTTATTATAATTTTTACGATACCCCGGAGTACGCAGCCTTTAAAATAAAGCCTACTTAGATAAATACTCGGAACGAAAGCTCCCCCAAATAACGATTTGATCGGTAATAGTATTAAGGAATATCGGCAAATGGTTTTTGCTGACGGGAAGAATTTCGTTTGCACATACAACTGATAAAATTTATGACTTTAGAAACGATCATACATTGCAGCTTTAGTATGTTTGGCGAAGGTATCGACTAGGTTGATACCCATTTTCAAGGATTAAATACCTGAAAGGATTAGTACGTTAACGATTATGGGAATCGCTGAAATTGCCGACAGTCACATTGGAATATTTCGGCGAACTTGTATGAACATTGGACGTGTTTGTAGGCGATATTGCCCGTGATATTAATTATGTACCGGACTTAACGGAAAATTTCTTTACAGATTTTTAAAGAGATTATTTAAGTCGCGGGTAAGAAAAAATACTGAAAGAGGATCGGAAGGATCTTGAACGTATTGAATTTTTTAAATTATAAATGATTTTTTAATGGGTATTGAAATTATTTTTGTATTGCTAATCAAATTAAAATTTCTATGATTTTTAAGGTCACGGGTCGAATTTCTTTTATAAAAAATTGAAATTCGAGGTTATAATATATCACATTTGATGTGAAAGACAGGGGATCGACTAATGGACGGAAGAACGATATGAAAGCAATTTATTGGGAAAACTGTATTTGCTTGTAGTATTTATCAAGCGAATTTACGATACCCGATATTTCATGAAATACAAACAATTGTATGAACCAACGAAAATAAATAGTAGAAGTGTATAATGAAAGATGATTCAACCGATAATAAATGATTCTATTGAATAAAGAAGAGCTTCTAGTTAATCTTACACGTTTTAGCGATAATAAATAATTAATGGTGTTTTTTGTCGGAACCAAGGGACGATTCTAGTAGATGGTATGCAGTGGAGATAATCCACGACTGCTTGGATTCCGGTTTTGGGCTCTGAATACTGAATGTAAGGTAAAGTCAAATCGTAGATGGGCGCGAAATCCAGCAGCTCATGATTTTCTGCGCTTTATATTTTTGGTATACGCAAAATTTTCAGCTGTCTTTTATAAAATCACGTGAAGTAGTATTCACATATTTAACTAAAGCTCGCATGTCAATCCTAGTGTAATAGTTTCGTAATATAATGTATACTTACAATTGTTGTAACGTCAAAATTCATTTTCTGAAACCGGCCCATCGATTCGCTTCTAAATATTTATTCTTTGTTTACTGAATTTGTTTGCTTTTCAAGGTTTATGAAATTCGGGAAACTTCGTGGTCGGCCATGTAGAGAGGATAATTGAACAGCAGTTAACGACTGAATTGACAGTGCTTTCAACGACAGAATTTCTTCTTCGTAAGAAATCCAGGAATAAGAGAAAAGGCGCGTAATAGAGATCTATTTAGGAAAATCTTTGAGGAGACCAAAGTTGTACAGAATATGTTATAATAATGTATACAATACGTATATAATATATTTATTTAACTAAATTAGTTGTTAAGATAATAAATACATTAAACAAGAGTGGAATGTAAATATAAGCGGAGGTTGGTTGCTCTCAACGCAAACAACGCGAGGTTAATCAGCACAATAATTCAGGTCCGATTCTCTTATTGTGTATTTCTCTGGTAAATTTAATCCAAATACTGCTCGGTAATCGCGGCTTGTTGGCTGCACCGAGAAGCCTTACCCAGACCGCGAGTACGGAATTGAGCAATGACGCAAATAAAACGAAGTCACAGTACAAAAAGAACAATAGCTTCCACTTTTGAAATTTTATTTATTCATTTATTCAGTTTCTGTATAGGTACATATTATTGCAATGGCGGGTTTGTCTTCAGTTGGCAATTTCTTCCGACCAACAACACAATTTAGTTACACAATTGAAATATACTTCAGATATACAATGTTACAGTGATAAAACTTGCTCCACGATAGCGAGATGAGTAGGAGATGGATGGGGACAAGTAGATTATGGGAAGTTCAAAAAAGGAAATAAATTAGGTTCCAAAAACCAAGAAAGGTAAAATTTATTTAGTCTGTTATGTCTGGCGTAGATAATTCCACAGCCTAGCCGACTGCACTTCGAAATTGAAGCTGAAGAATTCAGTATTATGAGTGGGGATGGATAGTGAAGTGTAGTCAGTTGAATGGATTGAAAGGCTATGATTAGATAGAAAGATGATTGTAGATTTCAGGTACCGAGGGGAGTGAGGATTGAAATTTTTATTATTTAAAATTATTATTTTCTTACGAATTACTGATTTAAACCTTTCCACTAGGTGCCAGGTAACTGGATTCGATCGTTGATTACTTCCAAAAGAGACTTAATCGCGCCGCGCGGCATTTGGGGATTCATATGGTTCCAGGAATAATTTTCGTGAACTGTTGCCAGAAATGTAATGGAAAAACTTGAAACGGCAAAGGCTAATTTATCATCGCGGTATTTTAAATTAGAGCGGGGGAATCTTAATATAGCTAATCTAATTTTGGAAGTTAGTGTGCTATTGTATAACAATACATACGTAAATAGAGAGCTGCGTATTTTTGTTGGGCAAAAATGAGTATGCAGCGCATCCTTATCCTATACCTATCTATCCTCCTATATATATATATATATATATATATATATATGATAAGGATAAAAAAGAATGCGCTACATTCAATGAATACAAAAGAAAATAATTTAAAATTAAATCAAAACAATATATGTTTTGCATTGTGGTGTCTCAGAAACGCGGAGAAAAATCTAGATACCGAATTTTTTTTCACTGTCAAAGATTTGTTTTGAAAACTGCAAAGTTTTCATGATATCAAATAAATGTGTGTATCTTATTAATTTAAATAGGTACCGTATAATATCGTGTATACCTAATTGAAATATATCACGCACAATTGAAATATATCTTGTAGTTATACACTCCACACGAGTACTACATACATGAATACATAATGCCTACCTATGGTACTTTCTCTAAGGGGGGTTGTTGACAACCCAAAGAGGGGCTGGTAATGTGGGTTCCTCCCCATTACTAATGGAAGGTTTCGGGGTAACTTGTAGGTACTTCATACACATCACTGACCCTCACTCAAAATATACATGTAATTATTCAACATGGATCTGTTATTAGGTACATATTCATGTTGATAATTTCAGTTTGACATAAATTAAATCATGATACACCGAGGCGAATTGATTGGAGTTGGATTGATGGCGAATTATTCAGCTTTGCTCATGACATTTTTTTCTAAACCTAATAGTCCAAAGTTGAATAGGGAATCAAACATGGGGAACATTATGAAGTATGTATCCTCTTATTATTTAAATCCAAAATGGCTTCTCAAAATATGGAGAGATATCCAACAAATTTTATTTATTAATAGGTACAATTTAAATTTTAAAAGAAGCAGTAAGTGATGTAGCTCTTTCATAATTACCCGATTTTTTGATTTATCGGTATTACTGTAATCGGTTTATCAGCAGTACATTGAATGGGTTTGCTCTATATGTCATCATCTTTTAGTGCCCCGAGCCATCCAGGTATAAGCATGCCTATCTCTTTCGGAAATCATCGATTTCCCTCTTGGTGGCCGATCCATTGCAGTAACAGCGATCTCAGAACTGACACGAATTTGAGCTGCTTGAAGATCTAGTAATGTTTTAAGTTGGTGCGACTAAATCTTAAATAGTTAATCTTAATCTTCGGTTATTTTTCATAATTTCTTTAATTATTCCGCGGAAAAATTTTCTCGTTTTCTCGAAAAATTCTCCGAAAAAAAACCCCGGAATTCATGCCGCCTGGATAGTTCTTTGGACACCTGAAAAGGTTCTGTAGCGCGAAGTAGGTGGTGTTTAAATTTTTGATCCTCTCGAGTGTTTCCAAAGGATGTTCATTACATGGCTCCTAAATATTTGAATAAAGGAGTATTACCAAATAAAGATCAACCTAATTTAATATTTCCCGGTGAAACTGACATTGACATTGATGTATTCTATTATTAGGTTTTCTCAACGATTCTTCCAGAGGGGTGAAAATATTTGTCAGTCGAGTATTGTTTTCCCAAGCACCACTAAATCATCTGGATAGCCTAGTAATTTGTTGGTTCCATTTAGGCCGATTCCTCGCTTTGCCCCGAGAGCTTCTCTTCACTCCTTCATTAGTTTCGCTAGATTGAATAGAAAAAAATGATACTGCGTCTCTGTTTTACTTGTGCTGTCACTTCGAAGGATTCTGATAGCTCGTCTATGATCAAAATTCTGCTTGTTGACCCCTTTGTATAAACTGTTGTTACTTATGAGTTTTTCTGGGATGCGAAACTCATTAATATGTTCCAAACATCTTTAAAAATATCTCACCAGAAAGATTGTTTTAGTGAACGAATATTTCGAATAACTGCGCGAGTTATTGCACAGGTAAATGCACGGACATGTAAATTGATATAATTAATTATATGATTATGTAATATTTATGAGTTGTATTTATAGCCTGCCAGATTGTTAGGTCCAAGCGACTATAGCAGCAGCTGTTTCTAAAATTGTATAATTTATGATAATGTTCTTCAACGTAGTAATTCAACAGCATTGCAAATCTAATGAGAAACAGTAAACTTGTTAAGTAGCCGTCTATTCGAAATTAGTTTACTGAAACAGGATATCTGCAAGAACAAGCAGAATAACAACAACAAAAGATATGAAGCTTTCTCTCTCTTTCACCGAAACTGTTTTTTAAGCCAAAACAACATTTCTTATACGAAACATTCGGTGAACAAGAATCCGTCTCCAATGTTGAAAAATGCACAACAATATATTTTTGATTTGTTCGTACGCAATTGTTGTTCAATATACACAGATCGCCGGCGGCCGCCAGCCGAGATTGCGTTCGAAGAGGAAGCTGAAAAAGAAGTTCGGGAGGCAGATGAAAAATGTGGTCGCGCGGCGTTATAATACATTATTATTTCTCCTTCCTATACCGAGGAAAATCTTTTTAACATTCCGTGGACCGGTTAACTGACAGAGAACTCTCCAGAACTGTTTTTGATTCCATACAACTGACATAATACGGAAAAAACGCTCTCCGCGCTGGCTATAATGCGTAACTGATGGTACACATTGTATTAAAATCTTTTTGATTTTAGTTTTTTTGAGATTTTTAATAAATTTTCTATACGCTTCGGCCTTTGAGAGAATGACAAGCGTTTGTTCTGGGCGGTCAAATGGTTAATACTGACTACGTGCGTATTATATTACATGTTTAATACAGTACGTATATTTTACTCTGATTTGAAAATTACCCAGGTACTCGTACAAATAGGGATTTCATTTGAGCGAGGCATTTATCCAGGATAGGTTTTGATTAAATCAAATTAATGAACGTTCCGAACGAGGTCGAATTGGAAGTTCGGGATGTAGGCACCTATTTCACATTATAAAGTTTTTTAAAAAAATAATTTAAATAAAATCAGAAATTAAGGATCAGGCACGAATTACACAAAAAACGATATTACAATTTTTTTTTCTGAATCCTTGGTGATGTATTTCTTTAAATGTGAAAAGATTAATTACGCAAATCTAATAAGAGCGGAGTAATTGCAACATGAATCTCAAACATTGAGCAGGGAGAGTTTGTTGTGTGGGGGGGGGGGAGGGGGGCGTAACCAGTGAACTATTGAATTATCGAAAGGTTTAATGCAATTGAAGTAGAGAGCACCCTACCATCGAAACCAATAGTCCGAACACCAAACATCGTCGCCGCAAAGTGAAATGCAGCGCCAGCGCCTGCCAACCTTATATCGGTCCTTACTTACTTGATGAAAACAAAGCCACTGTAACAGTGAAAAGGGAACGCTGGATTTTTTCCTCAGAATTACGCAGGTGACTTATACCATTCTGAAATATGTGGTTTTAACAAGATGAGCCCACTTGTCACATAACAAGACCAGTACAGGCGGCCTTACGTTAAAAAATATGAAAAAATATCTCGCAACTTTTTGTGTCACCGGACTTCGTTGATTTATTTATGGAGATATCTGAAGCAAAAC
This sequence comes from Agrypnia vestita, assembly GCA_016648135.1. Lineage (NCBI taxonomy): Eukaryota > Metazoa > Arthropoda > Insecta > Trichoptera > Phryganeidae > Agrypnia > Agrypnia vestita. Next base: position 27,900 of record JADDOH010011337.1, on the reverse strand, counting down.
ATGTACAAAACTAATCCAAGCAATATGAACGAGTTAAAAGTATCTATAAGGGACATTATTAAAGCAATATTCCGGAATATCTTAACAATAACAATAAATAATGTTTGTTTGAAAGCATGGCTTGCTTTAATGAAGGTTGAGGACGTCTTTAACAAATTATTTTTAAAAAGCAATTGTTTGGTTAAAATTGTGAAAATTTTTCAATCAAATAGAATTTAGAAAACTTAAGAAACAGGGAGAATATTCAATGTTTTATTATAGCAACATTCGTACCTCACCCGTAGGTAAATGTAATACTGCAAAAATGACAGAAGACTATGTCTGTACTTTTGACATGATTTATACTATTTCACCACCAGTGAATTTTTAATTACCACACTTTTCCTCATAAACTATTCGACACTTGTATTATTAAAATAATGATGAAGTACTCGTTTATACGTGATATTGACCAATGATAATATTACTCAGCAAAACGAAATGAAAACACTCACGAAAGTAAAGTGACGAATTTGAATGACTTATTTTAAGCTGTAAAAAAATATATTCATTGGAAATGCTGAAGTCATCAATCAGAGAAAATGAAAATGATACCGTAGTTGAGAGATCTTGGGTTCGGCAGGCAATCTAGTACTAAAGTCTTTTACGAGCGACGATTTCACAAAAGAGCTCGCAAATACAATGAGGCATAATGGTATTAAAAAGTCTCCATTGAATTCGGCTTCCGGAATCTGAAAAGAAGTTAAAAAGGGCAGCGAAGCCGAGCCAGGTGATCGAGCAGTGAGCAGTGAGCGGTGAGCGGCGAGCAGTGAGCGCTGTCCGCGACTGCGGCTGACGGCGCCGCCGCCACTAGAATAGCAGATTGATTAATGATACGGTAAAATCATTCCCTCGTCGGAAGAACAAAAAGCGATATTTTAAAATTAATGGCTGAAATGACGGAGGTTGAATGGGCGGAAGATGAATACAATGAACCTGAATAATTTCAGCGTAAATTTTTTGCTACATGTAACAAAAATTGAATCTCATAGTCGAGAGGTGTATAAAAAAAAAACTGTGGCAAATTAAGTCATTTCCGTTTTTTCCTAAATTAATAAATGAGAATTTATTTTTGTAATCTTGTTACTAACAATTATGTTTTGTAAAATATAATAATTCTTAGCAATGCGTATGCATGTGTGTCGGCATAATTGAAACTTTTTAGTAGTAAATTGTAAGAATAAAAACAAACATTTTTTTTTTAAATTATCCTTTTTTGTGTTTCACTCAAATAATTTTACGAAACAACCTCCAGTGTACGTGTGTACATATTTTTTATAATTATTATTTATGTAAAATAAGTCCGTATAAATATGGATATTTTTTACTAAATTATCATCGTCAGCTTCTTAGCGTTCTTAGTAGAGGACATGTGCGTCCCAAAACTCCTTCGAAGCCTCTACATATATTTCAATAAAATTTACTGTATTACTATAATCTAGATTCTAACATTTCAAAATTATTAAACTCCTCATATTTATAATTTCTTCTATAGGTGCATACCTGAAATAGAAAAGTTAGCAACATTCACATTTTTTAACGCTTTCATTTAATTTCAATTTTAATTATTAATTATTATCTAATACCAAAAGATCAGGCTGAAAAAAAAGATGCAATATTTTTGATTGCTAAATAAATTACACAACATTTTCAGCACTCTGCGCTTTTCTGGTCGATGATTCAATGACTCAACCCGGAACAGAAATAAGTAAAATTACCACCGACCAAAGACTGGCTGATTGATATATTTATTATAGAATCGAACACCCAGTCGCCTCCTATGGGTGAAGTTTTATTGAGTTGCCAGCGTTGTTCGCTGTTAAATAATTTCTGTTTGCGCGTGATTCAGTACTCCAGTAATAACTTAATCTTGGAAGATATAATAAATTATACCGAAACCATAAATCTGCTGGAGCTATCATGCCACGCGTAATCGGAAATGTGAGATATCTTGTTCGAAATGAATGTTGTTTTAGAGAAAACATTCGTGAATTTATTGTTTTGAGTGAAACTGTACTGAAAATACACTGACTCGAACATTTATGACGATGTAAACGAATTTTCCGGGTTAAATGATAATTATTATTTTAAAACATTTGTTTCGGATTTGAATGTGAAAAAACTGAAGGCGAAGTTCGATGGGCGAATTATTATGGAAAGATGTTCAAATGTTCAAGATGAATTTATTGTTTTGAGTGAAAATGTACTGAAAATATATTGACTTGAAAATTTATGATGATGTAAACGAATTTTCCGGGTTAAATGATAATTATTATTTTAAAACACTCGTTTCGGATTTGAATCTGAAAAAACTGAAGGCGAAGTTCGATGAGTGAATTATTGCGGAAGGATTATTTCAAGCTTACCCTTTTCCTCGTCTCGTAATCCAGCGCCCCGGCGACGTAGATGGCGCCCGTCATATTTTTCACAGCAAAGGCTCCACCTATGTTCCCGCTCGTGATCTCATATCGAATACGCGACGCTGAAATAACATAAAACAAATTATTTAAAAATGTACAAAATGCAATTAAACTCTTTTGGGAGACAATGAATAAAAGAGAAAAAATATTAAAATTTTGTCTGTGTATATTTATATCTCTGGACTTATTTCAAAGGGTAAGTAAGGGAATACCTAAACCATTCTTGAGCAAACCATAGTCGATCGAAATAAAGTGGAACACCCTTGTACCCAGCAATATTTTCATGGATGGGATTTTTTGCTAATTACTTCAATAACAAACAGCTCGAAAGCTATCAAATGTTGTCATTTGTAAATTATTTTATAATTTTTAAATATCCGCATAACATTTAGATGTGTACATTTTATTTAAGTCGGTTTACTTCTATTCAATAGACGATACAATGTGACATCTGCATTGTTGGTAAGGTTTCTACTTAATTTTTTAAAACTAATTTTAACCAATTAAAAACTTTATATAAACAACTTACAGTAACTTTACATCTAGAGATTTCTACATCACTGTTTCATCGTCAGGATACACGAATATACTTAAAGTGGTTTATACAAAATTTTAAGTTAATTAAAAATAATAATTATGTCCAACCACAAAGTAAACACTATAAACACAAAAAAGGTTTTTACTCTTTGAATATTTTTTTTTGCTATTATATTTTTATCTCTTATAAATATCAGATAGATTTCAATTTTTATTGCAGTGTACCTTTAGATAATAATTATATTATAAAATATTATAAATTTTTACCAATAAGATTTCTTTTTCGTTCTTACAGTCCAATGTAAACCCTATTTTATATCTCCATACTAGAAAACTACACTAAACGAAAGATGGTTTGAATTTGTGTATATTTTTCTTTTTAATTACGAAATACCGAATATATATTTTTTGAAACAGCTGCGTCGTCATTCGGAAATGAACAAATTAAGGTGTCTGTTCCGCCTGTTGCGTTATCTAGGGGGTGTGGTTCTAGGAGGGCGGTGTATCGTTATGAAATCGAAAAAAGATCTTGATCAATTAAAAATACGTTAATCGTATTTAAAAAAAGAAGAAAACAATAACTCTGCGAGGCATACCGACTAATCCAGAGACTGCATTGTTTCGTAAGCATTATTAATCGGGTTAATAAGGAATACACTATTTAGAAATTTCTCTAGGAAATTTTCTTCTAATTTCGTCGCAAATTTCGAATAAAAATTATATTTGGATTCCTGAAATAGAAAGGAAAACGATCGCTCTTAGATATTACCAAGTAAACACATTTTTATAAAAATGTTCACGCAGAAGAAGTAAGGCTTGAATGAAAGATAGTAATTTTATTCAACAGCAAACCAGGCGCGTAATTAAAGTTTAAATAAAATGCTAACGATAGCAATACTTTGCGACGCAGAACAAAACAACGTACCCGAGAACAGTATTTCATTTGACCGGGTCATCATGAAATTCCAATGAAGTCCAGCCGAGTTCCGAGAGGACCGATTCAGCATTTTCCCGACTAGATTGTCGCGCTAGGGTACATATTTGAAGAAACAAATAGCACTTGTCGAGTAGAGCTAACAGAGTAGATCCCATCGAACTTGCTGGGGTCTCATTCCCGCAGCAGATTCTACCGCTTTAGCTGCTAAGATATCAGGTCGAGTGATAGACTTGACATGAATTTAGTAAACTCTTGACCCCTTTCAAATGCGCTTTAACTCGGGTAAAAAAAGAATTTTTCTACTTTATTAAAGTGGGTACGATGTAAATTTATTCATTTTTAAAAATAAAAGTAAGCACATAAAGATGAATGAAAATTAATGAAAAACTCACGTATTATATTTTTCACAAGCGAAGTCATCAATTCAAAATAAATTGAGATTTTTCTTCACTGTCGAAAATTTTTAAAATTGAGTTGAATATTTTTAGGTTTTCACGGCCGTTCAGAATCTTCTGGTTCGAGTTATACGGGATATACTGCCATGTTTCTACGACTCTTTTGGCCGACGTTTCGGATCCTCTTGCAGGGTCCATTATCAGAGCTGATGTGTCTATAATGTTGTTGCTTGTATCTACTGTAAGTATAGGCTTGCAATGAAATACTGTGTCGAAGGCCACGGTATTGCAAGCCAATACTGAACCACAAGGTATTGCTTTCGACACGGTATTAAAAAGAATTTTTCATATACAACCGATGTTGTTGCCACGTTGGAATTCGTACAGAATATAAATTTACTTTATACGCAACATCTTTATTGCTCTCAGAAGTATTTGATTGGCAAAATCTTATTGAGCTCTTTTATATAATACGATAAATAAATACAATACAATAAAAATACGTCATACGAGTCTGTCTACATTTATGTATTTTATGCTTGCATAAATCAGATAAAAAAAGAGAGTGACGTGTTGGTAAATGATTATCTGTCAAATAGTGTCAATTTTGCACTGATACTATTTGACAGACACTGTTCTTAAAAGAAAACGATTTTCTTTTAAGATAACTTTCTTAAAAGAATGTTATCTTATGTGTTAGAAATGTGTTATTAAAAGTATATAATTTTTTTAAATCTCTGTCTAGCCATACGATGTTTCTTTTAATTTAGACAATTTCACATGAGTAAAAAGTGGTATTTGAATTAGATGAGCATATGAATAATTGTAACAATATTGATTTTATGTGCTACTTTTCTAAGAAAACAGAACTGCTCGTGTTGAGAGGGAAAAATTTCAATTACAAATACGTATGTGGGTGTATCTTAATTTCTTTGATTGTACAGTGGAGGTTTATTTCTTTAGTCCTCAAATATCAAAATACAACAGAACTTCATCTTCTTTATGTTCTCATGTTATAAAATAAATACTTCGATTATTTTTTCATGTTTTTATGTGGATGTATCTTAATTTCTTTGATTTCACAGTGGCGGTTTGTTTCTATAGTCCTCAAATATCAAAATACAACAGAACTTCATCTTCTTTACGTTCTTATGTCAGAAAATAAATACCTTATACTCTAACGTGAGTATAAATTTGTCTGTCGTTTACGTAATAATAATATTTATTTAATATATCCTCATCGACCTCATCGACACATTCAAGATTCTATCGGGCTACTACAATATTCCTAATATGACAGATATGTTTGCATTTAACACTAATGTGGGCCTTCGAGGACATCATCTGAAGTTGAACAAGTCTCGGTTCTCGTGTAACCCAAGAAAGCATGCATTAAGCAATAGAGTGGTCAATATGTGGAACAGTTTGCCCGAGGATGTTGTGTCTGCAGCCAGTGTCAACCAATTTAAGAATAGGCTGGATATTCAAATGAGAGACAGTGCTATCAGCTTAAGCTGCCTGCACATTATCAATAATAATAATAATAATAATAATATTTGGTTTTTTAATTTCAATAAAAAAATAATTGCAATAACCATTTCCGTGGTTGTAATGTGAAAAGATAAATAATACCTGAGTTGGGGATGCGGGAATAAAGCTGGCACGGCTGGGCGGGCCGCAGCCAATTCCGAAGTGATTAAGCAAGGAGCTAAGGGTGCGGAGCCAAAACGCCGTGAAGACCGATCTTAACCGAGGCGCACCCCTCGCGGCTGCGGCTTCCACCGACGGATGGTTAATGTTACTTTTGAATGTATTTGCTCAGTATTGGAAGCGGACCAGCTAATGTAATTTCGGATCCGCCTGCTCCACGGCGGAATACTATTTAATCCGTTATGCCAGATTGCTCCCGTAAAGGAAATTCTATTTTCCAGACTGTACTACGTAATACACCTCATAAATTAGCGTAATAAATTACCAGATACAACGTTTAAAGGGAATTTTTATATCGGGCCTTGAGTCACCTTTTCAGATATTTATGATAGAAAAAATAATTTCGGCGATTTAAAAGTGTGGAATTTAATTGCCTTTACGAAAACTAATTCGATATTGATTTTTAGATATCAAAACGGTTAATTTTTAACAAGTATTACGCATAAATCTATACCGGCTGCAAAATGCCAATTCGGTATAACTTATTAAAATTTCTCAGATTTTCTGGGATATTCTGCCATGTGTTCTAACCGGAATATCCCAGAAAACGTTAGCCTAATTAACTAACTAACTATCCATCACGCCATTTACCCGCAGGGATAGGCAGATAGAATTGAACGCCAAACTCTTCTATCCTTGCACATCACTTTTGCTTCGGCCACATTCATACATCTTCTCGTACAAGTTCTATGGTTGTTGCGGCTTTTAACAGGGCTATCCTCAAATACTTGTATATCTATCTGATCGTGCCAGGTCTTTCGCGGACGCCCTCTATTCCTGTTGCCTTCAACACTCGCCTTATACATTTTCTTAACCATCCTTTCCTCGTTCATACGTTCCACACGACCAAAATATGTAAATATAAAATTTTGATATTTGTGAATAAAAGAAAAAAATGCAAACATAAATAATATTTTTATTTAATATTTAATAATGTATAACAAATTTTTCATTTTTGTAATTACACCGAAACGGTACGTTGCATGAAAAATTCAAACATTTCCTTTGAAACATTGGATATAACAATATAATAAACGTATATTGTATATATACGTCTGTAGTAAAATGTGGTTAAATTATTAATATGTGTAAGTATATTCTAACTTGAATACGTTAAAATCTTTGCAAAATGAAAATTGTATAATTTTACGAAATAAATGATTTATGTAAAGGGCGTAATTGTTTTAGAACTGCCAAGTCTTCCGGATGATTGTGAAAATGAAAGTTCAAAGTGACAAGAGAGGACGACGCGGCCAGAGAAGTAGCTCGGAGATGTACCCGAGCGCCCGGGCCCACACGAGGGGCTACACACCTACACAGATGGAGCGCGCGTAATGAGAGGGACTGGAGTATACGGTAGGCTACTTAATTCATACGAGAACGATCCGGTTTGGCGTTCCTGTCAAAGAGAAATATTTACTGAAAGCTTCTACGTATTTCATTCAATGCAAAAAATTATAATATTTATTATACACAAACCCAGAAGTAAGAGTTAATTTAATGCAATGCAAGATATAAATAAAGTCAGGTAATTGATGATTTTTTATTTTAACACGCTTATATTATTATTATGTATTACTTTTTATATGCTTATTACTATCTATTAACACTCTCATATATTTATATATCTCATTCTCTTATATCTGTTAATATTTCCAAAAAAAATAAAATAATAAATTATTTATAATATTTTACGTTGTTCATTCAAGATGACTGTTGTTTGATTTTTAAAAATACGAAAATTTCACATATTACAAATACTAATGAAAATATATGAAATAGATCCAGAAATATTAATAATACTCTCTGAATCAGTATGGATAATGTAGGGTAATATTTTTATTAATTAATTTTATTATACAAATCTTTAAAAATACGACTCCGTTAAAATGCGATATGACGTGCGTAACGTACCAATTGGCCAGTGTTTGAAATAATCTCTTGTTTTTGTTTCGTGTAGAGCCGTAGTATACAATGCTTGTAACCCTTTCTCCCAGACATTATGCAACAGTGTACAACACAGCCGATATTGTTTTGTAAAAAAATAATAAAATAAAATATACGGCAATCTCTTACGCGTCGTGCACTGCGAAACCTAAATTAATGTCAAACGAACTATGAAAATTGTGATTGCGATGCACGTAGGCGTGACTAGTGAAATGAAGTGTTTTAGCAGGAATTAAATATTTCTATTTTGATATAATTTTTATACTCTTAAGTAAACAATTTTTTTTGTACACGTATTTTCTAGACCGAAGTTAAAATTATTCTCATAATTAATAAAAATTAACTTTGTTTTTACCACTAATATATTAAAAAATATCAAAATGTCTCAGAGCTCATGGCCCCTTCGACAGGATAAAATGTTTATTAACTAAAAATCACTAATCGAAATATAAACAATCAAAATATAAAAATTATACATGGGGAATGAATAATAACTAAGTATCTAACAAGAAAATAATTTTTTAAAGAAAACTCTTTGTAATAAGGACCTAGTTAATTATAATATTCAATTTATTATTAAAACTTTTCCTTATTTCTTTTTTATTATTCTATTAAAAAAATGTGAAAAATCCCTATTTGACAACAATTTTCAACATGGAGATATCATTCAGGTAATATTATCACCGTGGACACATCACAAGATGTAACGTGCGATAAAAGATAGAGGAACAAAAATACAATTTCTTCAACAACAGCAAAGTAGTTTTGTGTTGTTGAAGCATTGTGTTGTTGAAACATTGTTAAAATTAATAAAAAGAAAACGCTTTGTATAAAATCGCTACTTTTTGAAGTATCAACATTTTACAGGGAAACAAACAATTCTTTTGATATCAAAGGGTTCAAAATTTTACATACAAATAACATAGGATTACTATAAATGAATCATAGTTGGATCCTCTCTTAACTCTGTATTCTTCCATACACAACTTTAAGAAATAAGTCTCGTTCGTGTACATGCGCCACTGAAAACCACGAGCTAAGAAGACAGTGATATATGTAAAATAAAGCCACACCTTTTGAGAATATAATTTGGTAGTTATAGATTGTTTTGTTCACTTTATCAGCTGTGATTTGCCTTATAACAGTTATTTAGTTACAGCTATTCAGTTATAACAGTCAGTTTAAATTATATTTTATGTAAATTCGGCAACGTATATACATAATTTACGCAATACTTTAGTTTTAATAAATATACATTTTATAGCCAAAAACATCAAAGGTTTAATTATTGTAGACTACATGTGTTATGAAAAACTTCCATAAATATCTCTTTCAACTAAATCAATCATTTTAATCAAAATGATTTCTATTTCGCAAATACGATATTTTGTCACTACCAGTGAAAACCTGTGTTTATGGTTCCCATTCTTTGTATTTATTTCATTATTGTTAGCTGTTGGTTTTCCGAACAAATATAAATAAATAAATATCGTTTTTATACCAATATTTCATTTTGACACTTTTATTTTAGATAATATAAAATAAGAATGAATTTAAAAGAAATTTAAAATGCAAATCAATATTTTTTTAGACCCCCTTTGGAACGGACTGCTCTCTCAACACATCTCACGCATCGTAACTTCTTCTTACCATATGCCTTTTATAATATTTTTAAAGAAGGCGTGTGACGATTTTTTGCGGATATTTTTACCATTGTGGACAGCAGATTTTCAATAATATTTAAATCGGGATTGTTTCTAAGGATATAAATGATTTCAATTCCTAAGATTCATTCTACTATGATACCTGTAAAAAAAGGACTTCACGATAGAGAATGTTCACCAAATAAATAAAATAAATTAAAGATGAAAATAAGTTCACAGACCGGGCAGAATTGCCCTGAAATATTGGATTAAAAATTTTTGATTAAACTGTTTCAGCTGTCGATGCAGCGATGAATTTGGAAGAAGAAAAATTGATAATAATTATAAATTTATCAGCGTTTAATAACTTATTTTGGGTAGTACTATGAATGTAGGTATATGTATATGCAATTATATATGTATTTAAGTTAAAAAATACATATGAAATTCAGCGCGTAATATAAGTAAATGTTACATATCAACAATGAAGGAAGACAAAATAAACAACATTAGACGGATATTAAAAGTGTTTTTTTCACCGGAAACTACGCGTAATAATTTATTTGATGTGTTTAATATTTGATCGCTGTATTCTGTTTGTATTATGTTGTATATATGTTTGAAGTACTTTGTCTTATACTTAGTATTTTCTTTAAAATGAGGTCGTGCTAACTGTATTTATTATTGGGTATACACTAATAGGAAAAAACAAAACACAAATATAAAAAGAGGGGTAATCAATCCACGTCAGTTTTCAGTCTACACTTGTAACGTAGATAGGTACGTATACAAGAGCAAAACAATCAGCTCAAGAGTTGTTGAGAGAAACTTTTATGGATATATTAAATATTAGAAAAAATAATCCCAAAATACTTATATTAAAATAGGAAAAAGTAGCAAGAGTAAATTATTAGACTAAAGGTATCACGGTGGTTATCAATTCAATGGTCTAATAACACGAAAATCAATCTATGAAAATTGTATTTTGAAGTTATGTATGCAAATTTATTTCAGAATAAACTATAATATAAATAAAAAAGCAGATATAAAAGAGTAGCTAGTTGGTCTAGTGGTTAGGATTCTCGCCTCGTGATCCAAAAGTCGCAGGTTCGAATCTCGCTCCAGACCAGCAAGTTAGTACTATTTTTACAGCACAAGCGTTTGGCTTAGTTTGAAAATAGTAAGAATATTGATGAGACACGTATTCCGTGTTCGCATCTCTATTTAAAAAAAATAGAGTTGCGAAAAATAGGGAAAAAATTCCAACAACTTATAGGAAGTGAAATAATTTAAAACTTATCTCATTATTTAGTCTTGAAATTGAAAAAAGAAAATACAATTTATGCATCCGTTAAAATTTGGTTTTATAATGACTTTCATTTCAAAAATAATGTTCTATCTTGAAAAACCTTGTTCCTCTCCTGAAAACTTAACAACTTTTTGATAAGTTTTTGTTATAGCGATTATTCAGAGAGATTGTTATTCTAATTATTCGTCACTGTAAGGCGTTTTGTAAGTATCTACTCACAATTAAAATAGAAGATATTGTAAATTTTTAAAATGTATGTAATACGTAGGTTAAAGTATTTTTTTTACTCATATAATATCTGGATTACGATAATTTAATTAAGATTTCGTGTGTTTTATTATCTACTTTACAATAAAAGCGTAATTTGATTATTTATGTATAAATACATTGCAGAGATATATGACAACCGATGCCTACTTATCTCAATTTATAACAATTCATATAATCCTACTAGAAACGATAATTGTAAAATAAAAATGTCCCGTAATATTGATAAAGTACTACGCGAGATTACTTAACGTTTAGCGCGTTATTATACACCGCATTAGCAATGGATGAATTATAAGCCGAACGTCCTTCGGTACACACGCTGAAAACAAAATAATTTCATGCAATTGAACTAGTTCGACAAGGGTGCATATTACCACCAGCATGAACCAGCGTGCAAAATGTTTCGGCGGTTTTGGCTAAACTGGCGGCACCTGTGCGGGGGGAGTCATTCTGCTGCAATTGTTTTGCCGGTTAATTGCATCACAGCGCGTACGGTAGCCGGCAAACATCTTGTACATCAGAATATTTTTGAGTTTGTTCAAATCTTTCAGAACAGTGCTGGATTTATGTCACAGAGACATTATTAATCATTTCATTACACAATAAAGTATATTGCTCTCAAATTCCGTAAATCAATTGTAGATTTTCTCATTAGCGACATCTGTGGGGATTTAGGGGAATGAAAATGGCTTTGTACAGGCCGCATGGAAAGGCGGTTACAACTCATATGTGAAAGCTTTCCACGCAATTTGAACATATATACAACTTCCAAAAAATGAATAAGTATGGTATATTCTATCATGGGTGGAAATGGCGAATGTTACATTGTGTAAAGTGATCACTTAAGCCAACCATAAGATAGGTCATAAGTCCTATGTACACCCAAATGACTTCTTTACCTACTTTCCCATAAGTAATACAGTTTCATCTCTGTGAGATATCTATAATATACATTAATTGATCTTGTACATCTGCTTCAGCTGCGCAGAAGGCAAATTTTGGGTCTCAGGAGTGAGGTGGTACGGAGCGTAAATGCGCGAACTTTCCCCCACTACGCCGAAAATTGTTCACGATGTTTGCCGGCTACTATACTCATACGAAGGACACACTATCTGGGGATCTTGGGCCGTGTGCGGTGAAAAGTGGCGAGGGCTTACCACCTCGTTTGCGGGTTAATTATTTATTGCGGGTTGATTAACTGTGAGGCAATGATTTGTTTACGAATCTCGGCCTGAAGATTAAGGTCCATTGCCATTTTCAAAATCGTCATCTAAAGACATGTGAGTGTGTGATTTTTATGCTTGATGGTGTTACGATAGGATGTACCAATCTCCACTTTGTATTGCTTCAGTACTGTGCGATTAGCCGGTGTCATCTCGCAAATTATCATAATTGCGACAATTTGAACCGAAATTCCAGAATTTCACCAGAATTTCACGAGAATATTTAAAATTTTTCACTTATATTTATATATTGCATTCTAAACTAAATCATTCAAAGATAAAAATAATAGCTGATTTATATTTCCGGACACTAACAAAAGAGATAAACGTCCGCGAAACAACTGGAAAATAGACAGACAATCTAAAAATTCTAAAAAGAGCATTGAACAAAATAAAATCGACTAGATACAGAATGAGAAAAACTTTTCAATCTCTGGAAATTTCCTGTCGAAAAAAGAACAAGATTATCGGATAAATCCACAGACTGTAAAATTGTGCAGATATGGACTAAACCCCTTCTTTAGGCGAAGGGATTGGGACACGGCGGAAGTATGTCCCTCCTCGCGTATTTATTTTTAAAATATCATTGTAATGCATTTATAGTATTTATATAGATTCTTGAGTAATTAAATCCCCTAGTAAACAAAACGTATTTTTTACAATGAACGTTGTTTTTTTTTTAATTTCCTATTCCAGTAAAACTGTATTTTTGTATGAAGCGTAACTTATTTACAAGACATTATATTTTTAAGAGTACTTTGTTTGATCTTTCCGTAATTGTTTCAAAATTTACAAGCTCGTAATTTAAAAAAAATATATTGGATTCAGCCGTGGAACCAGACCATGTACCAAGATATTTGAGTTAGTTCATGTCTAAATATCTAACTAACTATCTATCTAACTAAATAAAAAAGTGATCTTTGTCTTTGTTATTTAAAAAGTCATTTTCTTAAAGAAAAAAATCGTTCATTAAGTTTGTCGATCACTATTCTTCAAAATCATGAAATAATATTAATTCTTGTTAATATTTTAATGAATAATGTTTATTATTGTTCATAATATGTATTTTGTGAATCCGTTTAAAAAAAATAGTTTCGTATTTTTCATATACAGGATTTAATTTAAAATGTTCCAAACACTGAATGTGTGATATTCCTAAAACTTTTGTAAACTTGCGATTTTCTCGAGGTTTATTGAGAATATTAAATAAAATAAAATTTTCTAATTCTCGAGATTCACCAAATTGATAAAAATCCTCGAGAATTTAAAAAAGTTAAGAATTCACTATTTGTATAGCCGAAGTGCTGAGATTGGATTTTAGCCAGCACGTCACATCCACGTGGATAGTCCACGTGGAAGTGAGTTGCAATTCTCGCTGCATCTCATAACGTTAAAACTATCGTTTTTTTATCTATTTTATAAAAAATCGTGTTGAATCTCTCCGATCACAGACGAAATGTTGGAAGTCTGTATATTAAAAAAATTAAAATAAATTACTTCCTATTATCAGACAACCTCAAGGGAACCGCATATTGCTTCATTTTGCCTCACTACACTGGGAAAAATTGGTTAATTACTCTCGAAAACATTTTATTTTTTGCCGCTGATCTAGTATCGAACAATAACATTTATTATATCAAATGATGCATAACATACTGGTTGACCACCATAACCCAAAAAGGCAGTATTGTTATAATATTTTGATTAGTAAAATGCCGGTAAACCTTAGATGGCCCACCATGCCCCTCTACACTGCATCCACACAATGTGTGTACATAACTTCATGAGATGTTCATAGATTTTATTTTCTCTTTCAGCCATTTTCTCCGAATCTCTTCCCACTGCGGAATACATCATAATTTAACAGGGCGAGCTCATCTCACAAAATGGAAACAATTACTTGGTAGTGGATGGGCGGACGGGCGGTCTCCTACCTTTTCGTAGCAGTGTTCGATACAATCCTTTATACATTGAAATCTATAATTGAATCTGTTACTTAAAAACAGGTACTTAACCTGGAATTCGATGTTATTTATTATACGAAAATATTCATTGAAGTTATTCTATACATTTTCAAATTAGTATATTTCTGTTACTTTTTATATTTTTACTTTAGAAGGTTAGCAGCGTACTTAAATAATATATCGAAAAGTATTTCCATTTTATAATAATAAAGAAAAAATTTATGAGGTTACATGTCAATGAAAAAGTATGGTATCATGAAGTACCTATACGGTTTAAGTTATGATAGAGATTTTTAAATAATTTATGCTAGAATTAAGGGTTCATTTTCCAATATCCGTCCACTTTTATGGATGATTAGGAAACGATAGATGAAAACACCCAGAATAACGAGAGAAATTACCGTACAAGTACTTATAGTTTTCACCCATTTTACGGAAAAACTTAATTTTTGTTAGAATTTTTTTGAGGATGCACAACTTTCGCGAATAGATTAGCTGTTACGATTATTTTTCGGATGAATTATACTTTTGTGCTCTGGAATCTTGGTTTTGATACATGATTAATAAATATAATGATTCCATTCAGTAATATTAGAAATAATTATAATAATTTAGCACTTTATTTGTTTACTTCTAGGTTCTAAGAAGTTTTTATTTTATTTATGTTATTTATCTATATCTAGATACATGTCGTAGGAAAAGGAACCGGTCATTTCACTAGAGCCTGTGACGAGATGAGCGGCTGACAATATAGTGAGAACAAAATAATATAAATATAAAACAAAATACTACATAACTATAAAATGAATCAATTAATTGAGGAGATAAATATAAAACAAAAAAATAACAAAGTTATAGCTGATAATAGTGGCATCCCTTTGTTGATTACGCGCCGCCCCACAAGGCGCCGCGCTACACACGCAGGTAGCTGCCAATTGGGCTTTTTCATAATAGAAACGTTAGACCTGTTTCTATTATGTTTGTGAAGAGTGCTTGACGATATGGGAATTCTAAGCAAGGTGGAGGACTTATATTATGGACCTGCAATCGATGATTTTATGTAAGTTGAAAAATTTCGCGATTTATTCATTGCTCAATATTCAAAAGCGCTTTACTGAAAACCGTGTTTTGAAAATCGGTGACCAAAATATCTCGGTAACCACTGAACCGATCAACTTGAAATTTAGTTATTCTAAACATAATTATCTAGTCCTTTTCGTAGGGTTTTTTTAATGACTTAGTATTTGAATCGGCATAATAAACGCGAATTTTTTCCTAAAAACGCTATTTTGAATTAAAACGCCCGCCATTTTGTCAAAAATCTATATTTTCAAAAACCCCTACGTCACAAACTAAATTATAGTATGTAATTATATACATATAATAATAATTAACGTATAATATAATATGTTCTACGAGTAATTCTCTGAAATGTTCTTCCGTGTATATCCGACATTTATGGCTGACGTTTCGGATCCCATTGCTTGGTACATTATCAGGGCTGATGTATTATGGTCCCTACAATGGGATCCGAAACTTTGACCAGAGAGGTCAGATATGTACTGAAGAATATTCCAGAAAACTACACGCAGAAGATGTAAGGAACATTGTGCATCGTATTATAATGAACATTCTGAAGCGAAAATTCATTGCAAAAATTATTATATAAATTAACAAAAAAAAATTAAACTTATTTTTTTTAAATGACGCTCTTTTATCTACGAATGATATCTCTTATTGATATTAAAATGATCCATCGACGAAATGTTTTCAGTGGAAAATAAATAGATAATTTATTTAGTGACAATAAGGTTGTTTCGGTATGTAAAACATGAGTAAAGTGGAATCTACTTAAAATTCGTGTCCATCAATCATGGGAGATTATTGAAGCCCGTGTCTACCCGCTAAGTTTTGGAAACACAGGCCGGTGACGTCACTATCCATTACCCTTTTCACCATACTCTGAACCCGCCACTAACTTGCTGGATGTCAGACCTAAACCAAATTTGATAAATTTAAAGTAATAAATAGTTAATAACATTTAATTTTAATTAACTAAATACTTGGAGTAACTACCAGATTCGATACCACTGTATCTTCGTCAGGACGGACGTACACTGTGTATGCCTAACTAAAATTGATAATTATGTCTAATCACAAAGTTTTAAATATTTAATAACATAATTGAAGTTTAACGTAATTACCTATTTACAGTGGTTTCCACTATTGAGTTTCTGTTCTATTTTACCAAGCATCTTTAACCTGCATAACTGATGTTTTATCGCAGGTTTTTTTATCAGATTCCGACAGACCGCAAACTTTGAATTCATTTGATCGATTAAGGATTATTTAAAAAGGCAGGCTGAATCAGGCACATACAGGATTATTGTACACAGGACATGTTGTTAACGTGTTTTCAATTTTCGAAGATATCGTCTCAAACTAACAAAGTTTTCTCGGTTTCCTCTCACCACCCCTTCTCACGCTTCAACTTTCTACACCCTCTCAATCCTACCATCCCTTTCCATTGCCTCTACAGTATATAGCTACTTTTGACTCAGAGAAAAACTTCAGTATCCTGGATCTTGTGATCCTTAAGAGTTTTATTATTTTTTTTGTATTTAAATGTTTTGTATTTTTGGCTACGTATTACATAGGTATAAGATAAATTAATATCTCTTGTTGTGACCTTGTTAATGAAAATCTTGTGAGTTTGCCGAATAATTTAACGATTCACGTAAACATACAAGAAGAAATTTCCAAGCGTGGTCAATGAGAGTACGAACATTCCCGAGTTGTAGAAAATATTTCGTAGCATTTCATGGAAATAATTTGTACGCAAAAAAGATAGGGAGGGAGAGGATGCCATGTTGTATTGTAAGCTTAACTAAATACGTACAAGAGAAAAGTGCAGTAAGGCGGTAAAGCTTTACCCGGAGCTTTAGCCCGAACATTACATTTTGAATTACCACCCGGAGTTTACAGGGTAAAAGAAAAGGCTTAGGTACGGAAACATAAACATAACGCGAGCGAGAAAACCTTCCTTTTGTAACGAAAAAGAGAGCATTGTACTCCAAGGGCAAAGACAAAACTTTTGCATTTAAATCGTATTTATTTCGTCCATTTTACGTTTGGGCTGTCGCTATCTTACGCATTAACATATTTATTTCCTTCCTCGATGCAAGACCAGGACCCAGCAGCGCGTGGTTTATCAATTTGTCCTTAATCAATTACAGCGCGAGTCGAAATTCAGGCTGGGTTGCGCTAGGGTTGTGTAATTGCATACCGTATTTCGATCATCGAAGATAAACACGGCTAAATGGGGGTTCAAGAGTTACATCAGCTGAAACAGAGCCATAAAAAAAGGATCAGTTATTTTCCCAATAACCGTTTAAGGCCGTAGTACGTTGCCTGGAAAAATATTGCGCTTTCATATTTATTTTATTTCGCGAAAGGCGTCTGCGGTGATTTCGTAAAAGCCAATGTGTCGAATTCGAAGTACAGCATTATCGTAATGAATGTTACTTGAGTAAATTGATTTCGAGGAATAATCAAGTACTTATGGGTTTTAGTTCTACTAGTACATAATATTTAAAGACAGTACTAACGGTAAAGCATCAAAGGAAATAACCGTTTTATAAAATAATTTTCGGATCGAACAGAAAATGTTTGAGTATTTTTTGTAAATGCTTCGCTAAACGCGAAGTATTTATTTACAAGGATTTCCGAAATTGAAATTCCAACGAGCTTTTTCTTACGCACTTCGACAGGCAAAGATTCCGTGGAAGCGGTTCACACGTTGTGGAAATCAATTAGGGAGGAAAAAAAAGCAATAGTAGTTAAATAATCAAATAATATTATTTCTGAGCAGCATTTGAACAAAATACAACACAGTTATTGGTGACGAAGGAAGAAGAATGATCGTGGGGAAATTATTCAAATAAGAATTTTTCCTTGAAACGTTTCGAGAGAAATGAAAATGATATAAAATGAATGAAATAGGTATTGAAATATAAAAGTGATATTCAAAATGGACGGAATAAAACTATGTTTACTCGAGTTTACACAGTTTTCTTCTCTACTCCATATATTATACTACCTACTCGATTTTCTCGAGTGATAGAACTTATCGTAGACTTATTATTAAATTTAGTACTTCACTATAATTTAAATCAAGTAGAATAAACATAGTTTTATTCCATCCATTTTGAAGATCATCATGAATAATTTCTATAAGTAGAATAAATTATATATATAAATATAATCTATATATATATATATAGATATATATAAAACTAACAAATAAATCAACAATAATATGGTAAACTATAAAGTTTGTTCCTATGGAAACATTTAACATTATATGATTGTGTGTGGTGCAATGTAAAAAAACGAGACAAATTTGAAAAATAATGTTGTTTTCAAGAGTAAAAAAGTAAAAAGCTTTCAGACCAATTTATACACAGAACTAATAAGACCGATCCGGATAGATAAATTACACAATGGACAAAGCATAAACTCTGGCTCGATCATTTAATAAGGGGAAAGGGGGGTTAAAGGAAACTACTTTCTTAGCAGGCAGCCGATAAATTGAAACCATACTTTTCTCCAAAACGTTTGTCCACGGTTCGAGTGGAAACAAGATAAAAGGATAAAAGCCTACGAGTTATAATGACATTATAAATCCATCTGACGAAAACATTAATTAAACTTTTAAAAGTCTCTGGAGAACACCGTAAAAGAGGAGAGTCATCTATTATTCGCTTCAAGTAATAAGAAAAGTGATGTCAAAGAAAATTTTTAAAAAGATTTGACGACGTTAAGTAAAAAGTGTGACAGTAAATTTGTAAATCAATAATGTCGAACGGTTCAGTACGAAAATGAGACTGTTTTCTCAGTAAATGCAGAGAATACGCGACGTTCTGCTGAGCAGAGCTGAGTAGGTATACGTCTAATAGGTAGCTAAAGTGGCCGAGGACGACAAAAGATACGTTGAATACAGATTGGGAGACACAGGTCCCAACCTTTTCATCGTTGACTTATGACGAAGCCCGCCCCCTCTTCTTTTTTGTCGCGTTTCCCGGCCGGGACACGTGCGGCATAAATCTTTGGAGGAAACGTCTGAAGGCCTTCGACTGTATTCACCAGGCCACACTGCGGCCTCTTCAGCACTTACCTCCGCCTATTTATTACCCACCTGGGTTCCTCCCACTAAACATTGTAAATTTACCGATTCTTTCGATAGCCGGTAATTCGGTAACATTTTCAATTAATACCGGTCAATCAGCAATTTTTGTTGGCAAAAAAATTTATGATTATCGAAAATATAAAAGAGTAAATATTCAATTAAGGATAAATTATATAATTCTCTTAGAGACGAAGGCAATTTATGTATGAGAAAAGTAGATGGAAGTCGTTCAAACGATGGCTTACGGCTTACAACCTTTATGAGCTGGTTTAAGTGATCATTCTACATAATGCAACGTTCACGCATTATCAAATTTTTGAAAGTTCTATATATTATGTTCGAATCAAGAAACATTCATATATTACTATGGTCTTTTCTAGAGATATCTGTTGATTTTTTTTCTCACTAACACGTTAGTATACATACTTTTCGTAACTAGTAATGATACCTCTACAAAAAGAATTTAACAAACATTTTTTAAAGTATGAGTAAAAAATTTAAAAAATATGTTTTTTAATGTAGGTGACAAATATAAATTTTCACCAGAGATAATCGACATAATCTTAACTCACGTAAGTAAACATAATATCAATCTATTTAAAAAATAATCACTCAAAAAATACAATTCGTATAGACTTTGTCTCCTAATTGCGACCTAATTTTTGTATAAGTAATTCATCCGCCGAAGAATCTCTTTCAGATTCTACACTCATTGGTCGAGTGGTCATTAGGAAATCATATTTCATTTGCATAATACATACGTTTCCTTATTTTTTGCTTGAAAATGTGAAAGTCATAAACTTGATATTTGGTTTTCTTTTACATAACGACAGTTTTTCACAGCATACCTTTTTTTATCGTCACCAGAAACTTAGGTTTTCCAGTTGTTTACAACGTAGTTAATGTCGAAAGAATTGACAGATATTTTTTTTATATAAGTCATATTAAAAAAGAAATATTAATGAAATAATGTGTAAAAAAACACCCCTTGACATCGTTAAATTGTGAAATCGTCCACCTAATTTTTCTCTTAAGGTGATCGTCCGGTAGAGTGAGCAAATTTCACAATTTTTCTCATATCTTCTCTTGCGTTTTTTATCACGTTTTTGTATGGAAATATATCATTTTAAAATTTATTCATCAGGTTACATATATTTTAAAAACGGATTTCTTGTTAAAATGACACAAAATAATTAAATAATTGATTAATAAATTACAAAACCTCCGATGTTTTAAAAATGAAGAAAATTGCTCCACTTTATGGGCCTTTTATGACTGAATGGTTTCGTGAGAGTCTTTTTATTTCAATAATATCACAAAATAAACAATTATACTAAGCTAATCAAAATAATTGCAAAATCTGTCAGTTTGATTACACAGTAAGTTTGGTAAATTATTTATTAATTTTATATTTCAGTTTGTGTCATTTCAACAACATATTTGTAACGTGATGAATAAATTTTAATGTTATATATTTCCGCACAAAAATATGATAAAAAACGCAAGAGAAGTTATGAGAAAAATGGTGAAATATGCTCACTCTGCCGGACGATCGCTTTAATAACGATGTGAAATCATCAAACAAAGAATAATGATAAATATCTTTATATGTACATATACAAGTATGTTCTGAGAACACAAGTACTGGATTTTTTCCACAGAGAGATAATTAATAATTAAGATAAACTATAGAAGTTTCACAGAGATGAAGCCATTTATATGAGAAACGTGTATGGAAGTCTTTTTATAGGATGGCCTAAGGCTTACGACCTGTACGAGCTGGCTAATGTGATCAATTTACAAAATGCAACGTTCACTTATTTCATCAAAAGAACATCCACACTTTATAATTTTTTTTGTATATCATATAATATATGTTCCAAATTTGAGTAGTTTGTTGGTGTATTGGTCATGACGCTGGCCTAGTGATCTGATGGTCGGTGGTTCGAGCTCCTTTCCAGGACACCGGCAAGTTAGTCATATTTTCATAGCACAGGCTATATTTGAGAATAGTAAGAATATTGACGCAACGCGTATTCCGTGTTCTCTATTTTTTTTAAATAAAGAAAAAAAGAAATCTGAAACCTTTCATACATTTGAAGGGATTACTTGTATGCAATATTGAAAGAAAATGTTTCTATATTATAATGTAGTGAATTTCCTTTGATTTTTAGTCACTGTGAATACGCAAGTGCGCAGCACTGTAAAGCAACTATCCCGTGGTCCAATGGAATAGAATATACGACTTCGTAAATTACTGCACATCAGGGCATCATGGGTCGCTATGTCTATTTTTTACCGGTTGTTGCACAAAATGGTTGCCGTTTGAAAGCACACAACCATGATGCTATAATGTGAAATGTAATTTACCGAATTAACGGTAAAAAATGTGGGAAAATTTTGTCGGCAAGCCGGTAAACCGATTCCCGCCTTCCACCGCCCCGCGCTTCCCCTCTTCCTCAGCAAAAAGTCCGCAACCCAGAATGTAATAAAGAATCCGTAATAAATTACGAAGCGAATGACGTTCGACTCGATACTGTTTTTGATTTATAAAACGAATACCTTCGCCAGAGTTGATCCATTTTTACAACCCCGATTAAAGTCATCTGTATTCGGATCACAGGACTCGGATGAATATTTCAGGCGCAGTACACACTATCAATTCAGTCAGTTAAATTTTTTTTTTTCGATAAAAATGAAAAAGTCATAAAAGAAACGTACGAATTCTTTACATCACTTTTTTACGTTACTTTTGCATATATGTATCTATATGAAAAGGGGGCGTGTAGAAATTTAGAGTAACGTAGAGAACATGTGATAATTTTAACTTATTTCTCCATAAATATATATAAGGATTTTTTTTATCCTTTTTTATATATTTAGTATTTACATTTACAATATAATGCCAAATTGCATAGCTTATTTTAACATTATAAATATTATAAGTATAAATATTATATGTTATGTGCAATATATATGAACCTTTACGGGTTTATTTGTGAGGTATAAAAACAAAGGCGGCAATATCCAAAATATTAAAAAAAATGTTTTGAATGTAGTCAGCGAAGATTGCTAATGTAAAATGTACTAAATTCTAGATTTTATGCATCTATCTCTTCCATAGCCATATTTCCTATACAATCTCGAATTCAGTACATAATTTAATTTTTTTATTTTATTCGGTCACCCAATAGGGAGACACAATCATTTGGTAAGACAAAATATAAAAAAAAAGTTAAATGTCTCCCACAATTAAAGGATAAGTCAATTTGATCATACATATGTTAATTTAACAATGACAGATACAACAACTTTACAGTTTCATTTAACCGATTGTTTCCAATTTTACTTTAACATATACACAAAGAGGCTCGTAATGTATATTATATATGTATATATATATATATGTATATATATATATATATATTATATATATATATATCTGTATATATATTATTCTATATATATATATATTTTTGATCAGGGAGGGGGACGAGTTTCTAGTATCTGCCTCACCATATGACGATACTCTTCATATTTAGCGTTAAAAATATCTACTGAATTTAAAAGGTAATTATAATACGAGCATATGCGTGGAATGGGAGATGATTTTCTTTTCTTGATTTGATAAGTTGGAAGGAAAAAGAGGTACTTCTGTCTGGTAGGTCGGAATGGGACGTGGAAAGATATACTATAGAGAAAGATTATAAATTAATAATTCTCTATGACGTCATTCAATTTTTTTCTTTTAAAATTGCTGCCTTTGCTTCTTCGCTTCACTTTGCTGCAGCTTCGAAACTGGAGAGAGCTGGCACAAGACCGAGATGAGTGGAGGTTATTAAATTATTAATTAATTAAATAAATAATTATTAATTGGCCTTGGCCTCCTCAATAATTTCCCTTTTGGCACTACAACCCTCGGTGGGTCTTGACCCACCAAGGGTTGTAGTGCCAAGAATGATGATGATTGCTGCCTTTGTTTTTATACCCCACATTAGGTTTATTAAATGTTCGTGGCAAATTATGTTGTTCTTGGATACCTATGATTCGGTTCAGTATTTATATCAATATAAAATGAAACACTTAAGGGCTTTATCAAAAGATGAGATTGATAACGCCCTCCAAGGCGAAACTTGTAAACTGAAATAAAGAAAAAAGCAAGAGTTTTACGACCTTAAATAAAAATAAATTTTCATTTAAATTTTTTTTAAAGGTGTTGCAAACTTAATTTGATGTATTTCTTTAAAACAAGAAAACTTCGATACCGAGTTTCCAAAATCAGCTTGCTCTTGGGAGTTGGGTCTACGGAGGCCGTGAGTACACATGTATGTAATTTTGTCAATATTGCTACGGAATAAAGTACCGAATAAAGCGAAAAATTTACTCGTAACACTATTCCCCGCGAGTGTTATCTTGGAGGAGCAGGGCGCCCGAGCATTCTGTATCCAAAAGTCACTCAGCCGAGAGCCAAACAAGATTACCCGAGACGTGGGAACAATCCGCCCTCGCGAGCTGAACCGAGGTTTATCATAAACATTTACCGGGACTCGGTTTGATTTTTGCTCGCAAACTATACAAATAAATCTCGCATTTTGGAAATATTGAATTTTTCGGATAAAAGAACCGCACGACGGTGTTAACGGCTGCGAAAGGTTCCGCGGTACATTCAATTTGTGTAAACGACTTTGCGTTTACAGCCGAGCCGGCACCGAGATGATTTACGAAACCAGCCGGCAGCCGGAGAGTTTACTGTTTCAGGGGACAAAACGGAGTTTGAAATTAAAATGTAAATCGCAAATAGCTTTCACCGCCACCGCGGGCGCAGCTAACTAGCGACGGATTCTGTTGCGCGGGATTACGGGGCAGCCTTCAAAATGATCGCGTTTGCGCGGTCTGCGAGCAGTGCATCGATCATAATCATAATCAAGCATAAAATAACAAGGTGGCTCTTTGGTGTGGGTAGGACAAAAAATGAGACCAATGTGTCATCCATATTAATATAGTCAATACAGTCCATATTAATATAGTCATAAAATTGTTTTGCAATGAAATTAAAGCTGTCACATTGTCTCCGTTTTTTAGTCGGCCTACAATTATGGAATAACCTCGCTGTGTTGGCCTTATGTTTGAATATGATTCGTACTCCCTACTACGACAATGTATAAACTGGATAATTCTCTAATCATATTCGTCTTTTGTTGTAGTTTTATTTCTTACCCTAGCTGTGCTATATAAATCTTATAGACTAATATGATCTGTAGTATATACTGTATATTATTATTATGTCATATATAGAGTTATATGATATCTATATATCTTGTGTCTATACTATATGGTGTGTGTGTTGTGTAGATGGTATATGGGAACCAGATATGTATGATAATGATGTATATAAATGTATATAAGTATGTATATAACATATCATCTAATATTTATATATGAATAAATGTGTGTATGTACCTATGTGTGTATATATGTGTATTATATATATTATATCTTGCTAATGTCCAAACTTAAAAAAAAACTGTAAAGGTAGTTGCTTCAGAACAGACATTGTCTAGTGAAGCAACTACCTTCATTTATATGAATAAATAAATTTAAAAGAATGAGGATGGCCCTGTTAAAAGCCGCAACAATCGTAGAACGTGTATGAGAAGATGTATGAATGTGGCCGAAGCAAAAGTGGTGTGCCAGGATAGAAGAGTGTGGCGTTCAATCCTCTCTGCCTACCCCTGCAGGGAAACGGCGTGATGGTTAGTTAGTTAGTTAGTTAAAAAAATAAATAAAAAAATAAAATAAAAATCTTCAAGTCCATGCTTCTTATTCCTCTTTTATTTACAATAACAATTATAGTATATTCAATGTATTAAGATCTTCAGTGTTATAGTTATTCATTTAATATGTATGGTGTTTGATGTCCTCCTACTTCCTCTTGGGATCTTATTTTTAATTATATTTGTAATTAATTCGTTTCTATTTACATATCTAAAATATCAATATAAAAAAATTAATGAAATTTTAATAAACCTAAAAATATTTTACGTCACTTCTTAACCATAAAATAAATCCCTTCCAGCAACTGCAGCATTAATCAACTCGATTTCATCTGTGTGCGAAAGTATTTTTTATCTATTAGTTTTTGAATGGATAAAGCACAAATAATAATGAGGAATGTTTTACTTATTTCTCTAGAATCAATCTTATATTAAATATATGTGGCTTCATTTCCGATCACGGTTGAGGAACCATTAAATTTTCGGATGTTGCATTACGAGACCATCTGCAATACGTAAATTTCTGTCGAAATCTAACAAAAGTGGCATCTATCAGCATTACAGCAGTAAGAGGACAAGAACGTAAAGAACATGAAGCGGAAAGGCGCAATTTGGAGAGAATGGAAGTGACGGAGACCGCAATTATGTATAAAAAGCACACGTGGGTCATTAAAAGGACCCAAGCAATGAAAGGTCATTTAAGTAACAAATTGTTCCACAAGGGGTGACTTTTTTACAAGACACAAATAATTCCCGTTGGGTCTCCAAAATCACAATGGAGAGCTTTTCCAAGAATGGAGGCGGTCAGGTGGCCCCCGAGAACGCCGTCATAGCTCAATGTGGCAAATATCGGCGATGGCTTTAGATAGATAATTAAGCCGCAAGGCTTTCAGAAAGATGTTCCAAATTTTACAGAGCAAGTAGATTTTTCTGGTACTCAAAAACTAGTATAATAATATATGTGGGATATAAAAGCAAAAAAAATTGAATACCGCCATCGAGGATTAACAATTGATAATGTACTAAATTCGAGACTTTATAGAAAATATAGTTCATAAATTTATAAGAAACATGATTTTGGAAGGATAAAATCTAGAATTCGGTACATTTTAAATAAGCAATCCTCGTTAATTGAATTCAAATTTTTTTTTTAATTTTTTGGATATTGCCGCTTTTGCTTTTATACCCCACATTTTATTTATTGCCAATCGCTTATTACTTTTTGTATCGTGCTGCTACTATGTATTTGCTTTGTCCTTTATATTAGGTCCTTACATATGAAATTGGCGTTTAGTATGGGAGGAACATAAAGCCGATTTTTTTTATTATAATATATTTATTGAATCAAAGTATGTACCATTGCTATCTATGCACTTTTGCCATCTCATAGGTAGTTCATCGATCCCTTTACTAAAAAAACCATTCGAACGGGAATCAATAAAATCTTTGAAGGCGGTTTGGACTGCCCCATCGGAGTTGAATTTTTTCCTTTGCAAGAAGTTATCCAAATTTCGAAAAAAATGGTAATCTGTTGGGGCAAGGTCCGGAGAGTACGGTGGATGTCTTAGACATTCCAATTGAAGCTCCTCTAATTTGGTAGCCGTCTGTTGTGCAGTGTGTGGTCTAGCGTTATCATGAAGCAGCAGTGGCTTAGAGCGATTAACCAGCCTCGGTTGTTTAGCAGCTAGCTTTTCATCATGGTATGCAGTTGCTGACAATAGACATCTGCCGTAATCGTCTGGCCAGATTTAAGAAAGCTGTAGTGAACGACACCAGCACTAGTCCACCAAACGCTCACAAGTAACTTTTTTGGAGTCAATTTTCGCTTGGGGCATGGTTTGGCTGGTTCGGCAGGGTTCAGCCATTGCGATGAGCGCTTCCGATTATCGTACAGGATCCACTTTTCATCACAGGTAATGATTCGATTTAAAATCCCTTCATTATTGTGCCGGTTGAGTAATGCAACGCAGCAGTCAACGCGCGTTTGTTGATTTGCTTCACTCAATTCGTGAGGTACCCACCTTTCAAGCTTTTTCACCTTACCAATTTGCTTCAAGTGGATTAAAACAGTTTTATCACTAACACCGCAGCCTGCAGCTAACTCGGATGTGGTTTGCGATGGATCCGCTTCCACAATAGCCTTCAATTCTTCATTATCAACTTTGGTCTCCGGCCGTCCACGGGGCTTGTTCTGCAGGTCGAAATTTCCAGAACGAAAACGTTGGAACCAAAAACGCACTGTGTTTTCTTTTGCGGCACCGTCGCCATACACATCATTAATCCTTCGAGCCGTTTCTGCAGCACTGGTGCCACGGTGGAACTCGTACTCGTAAATAACGCGATATTTCAAGTTTTTCATTTTGTAAACTGAGTGACGCAAAGAAAAAAACAATTGAGGAAAAAACAAATGAATTATAATTTTCAAAACACAAATACTTGAGTAAATAGCTGTATAAATTTGGATTTGGAATTCCTAACCAAAAGAAGATATTTGAGATCAAATTTGCCAGTACGGCAAAACGCCAATTTCATATGTAAAGGACC